>JAMFTG010000527.1:0-127354 GCA_023974075.1 Chaenocephalus aceratus
GTGAAGTGGCTGGACGACCTTCAAAAGCTAAGCATGTTCAGCGTGCCAAGATGTATCAAACCTAAAGATTTTGGACAGGCCACAAGTGCCCAACTACACCATTTTTCTGATGCCTGTGAACATGGATACGGCACAGTTTCATACCTGCGGTTGCAGAATGAACGGAAGGACATTCATCTAGCTTTCCTGCTAGGAAAAGCACGAGTTGCTCCAGTAAAGACAGTGACAATCCCGAGAATGGAATTAACAGCTGCTGTGCTTGCAGTGCGAGTTGACAAGATGCTGAAAGCTGAGCTGCAGCTAGAGTTGAAAGGTTCAACCTTCTGGACGGATAGTACAACTGTACTGAAGTACATTAGGAATGAAACAAAGCGTTTTCACACCTTCGTGGCCAATAGGATTTCTGCTATAAGAGATGCCACTGATATCTCACAATGGAGGTACGTTGGTACGAAGCAAAATCCAGCAGATGAGGCATCTCGTGGCATGAAAGCTGAGCATCTTCTTACTGGCAGCAGATGGATTCGTGGCCCAGAGTTTCTTTTTGAGAATGAGAGAGAGTGGCCTGTGAATATCGTGGAATGTGCTTCTGTCAGCGATGAAGACACGGAGGTCAAAGGTGAGGCGACAGTGAACGCCATCATCGTCAAGGATAGACAGACTACAACAAACCACATGATAACCTACTTCTCATCATGGACAAGGCTGAAAACATCCGTTGCATGGCTTCTGCGGGTTAAAAGGACGTTGCAGATGTTGAGTAAAAAACGAAAGGATATACAGGCATCTGCGTTAAGCAATGGACTTGATATGACTCACCATAAGAACACAGTTGAAAAGTAGATGCAAAGATTCAGAGCCACACTGGGTGGTCAAACCTTGTCCATGGATGATATTGACACAGCAGAGAGAGCCATCATTCAATTCTGTCAAATGGAAAGGTTTAATGACGAAATCACTTCGTTGCAAGGAATAAAGTCTGGAGTGAGCAAACAGAGTCACATTTATAAACTTGATCCAGTGATAGACAATGGCCTTTTAAGAGTGGGAGGAAGGCTCAGCAAATCAGCAATGCCTAATGACGTGAAACACCCAGTCATTCTCTCTAAAGATCAACACATCTCCACTCTCATCTTACGCCACATTCACGAACAGCTTGGACATTGTGGAAGAGATCATCTGCTTTCTAGACTTCGGCAGAAGTATTGGATCACCAACAGCAATGCTTCTGCCAGGAAAATTATTTCTTCCTGCACTGTCTGTAGGCGTGATCGTGGAAAGCTGGGTGAACAAAAGATGGCAGATTTGCCAAAAGACAGACTTCAGCCTCACCTTCCACCATTCACGAATGTGGGTGTAGACTATTTTGGCCCATTTGAGGTGAAAGTAGGCCGCAGCCTCTGCAAACGGTACGGGGTTATCTTCACTTGCATGGCCAGCCGTGCAGTGCATCTGGAAATTGCCTACTCATTAGACACCAGCTCTTGCATAAATGCCATACGAAGATTCATTTCTAGAAGAGGCCAAGTTTCATGCATCAGATCAGATAACGGAACCAACTTTGTGGGAGCAGAACGTGAACTGAGAGAAGCTCTGTGTGCTCTGGATCAGAAGAAAATTCAAAGTTCACTACTTCAGTCAGGAGTTAAGTGGAGCTTTAATACTCCTGCTGCATCACATCATGGAGGAGTATGGGAGAGGATCATTCGTATGGTCAGAAAGGTGCTTAACTCTGTTCTTCACCAGCAAAATGTGGATGATGAGAGACTACACACTCTTCTGTGTGAGGTTGAAGCCATTCTCAATGACCGTCCCATTACAAAGTTCTCGGACGATCCTAATGATCTTGAACCATTGACTCCCAATCATTTGCTCTTGCTTAAAGGGAAACCTGCTCTACCTCCTGGACTGTTTGAGAAAGGCGACCTGTACACCAAACGACGTTGGAGGCAAGTTCAGTTCCTGGCAGATCTCTTTTGGCGCAGATGGATCCGGGAGTACTTGCCACTGTTACAGGAACGTCAACGGTGGACAAAGGAGAAGAGGAGTTTCGTCACAGGAGACATCGTCATCATTGCAGACTCTACTGCTCCCCGTGGATCTTGGTTGCTAGGGAAAATACTCCAGACCTTTCCTGACGCACATGGACTGGTGCGGTCTGTTAAAGTCCAGACAAAATGCAGTATACTGGAACGACCAGTCACCAAGATCTGTCTTCTGCAGGAAGCTGAATGAATAACTGACATAGATCCCTATGTTCGGATTACTTTTTTCTTTTCTTTTTTGGGACCCTTTTTGACTGACAGTATGGACTGAGACACTCTCGTGCCCTTTATTAATAATTGACTCCACTAGTGTTTTGGTGTAATTGTCACTTTATTATACAGTCACAATTAGGGGCCGGTGTGTTGGAGCCAATTTGTGTGTGTGTGTGTGTGTGTGTGTGAACGCGTCATCTAATCTAATCTGCGCACCTGGGAGCACGGAAGGTAATCAAGCTATATGTGGGCACAGGTGATCAGTGGGGATTAGAGGTTAGAGAGGAAGCCACACGTTTTTCAACCGTGTTGACCGTGTGCGTGATTGTTGTATGTTAACCAAGATTTTAGATAGGCCTAAAAGAACATTTTAACATTGTATATACAAATAAAGCATTACAAATTACGTCATGGTGGACCTCATCCTTCACCACAACACGCGTTGGGAACTCTGGCTGCTAACCTCCATGAGCGGCTTTTTTTTGATGAGCGATCGCCGCTACACGGGGGTTGGGGGGTGCTGTTGAGAGGGTGTCCCACATTGTCCCACATTGTCCCACACAACCATACTCCTTGTCCCACATTTGGTTTGTTGGCATCTGGTCACCCTAGCCTCATCCCAATACCCCTCCTCGACTCCTCCTTTCCCTCAGTCGCGTCCCTTCCTTGCATCTTAGCTCCGCCTCCGTAAGATGCGAGCGAGAGACACGAGGAGGTGACGCGAGGACAGAGGAGTCCTCAGGTATTAATTGGGATGTCCTCGTTCACTCAAACGTCACTCTTAAACGACGTCTGTTAATGATGACATGTGCACAGCTGTGTCCCCTCTCGTCGGGCTTAACTGGATAACCTTTAGAACCGGCCCAGTTGTTGTTAAATATTTATTTAAATGAATGAATCTTTCTCTTGTTAGTCAAGGAATTCAATGTATGATGGTTGGTCCTGCTTTTGTGTTCCGTTTTGGTGTAAAATGTAGCGTACATTTAAATAAAAATATAATTATAGTAATGTGAAAGCCTTTTAGAAATGAATAGCACATAATAATTCCCACGGAGCTGTGAGCACTTATACATTTATGTGACGCTTTTCCACTCGTCTTCCAGTTGTCGGTTTTCCTCTGTTGAAATGGACCAGCTGTGAAGGTGGGGGCGGGGCTTTTATACGCAAGTAGTGAAAACACTTCCGCGTAGTCTGCTCACGTGTATCCTCCCTTTCGTCTCCTCTCTCACCCCTCCTCGACTCCTCCGTGTACATTTCAGCTATTGGGACGTTCTTCAAAATGGAGTGTCTTGATCGATTTCCGGGTATGGGGATTTTAAGTTCTTTGTATTCAGGAAACATGGCTGAAAACACAACTGGGTTTTATTGTGAAGGGATATACTGCAGCTAGACGAGATAGGGACTCTGGCAGAGGGGGAGGAGTTGCAACATTCATACAGAGTGGGATAAGTTACAAAGTTATGCATGTAAGTACAGATCATGAAGCAATAGTTATAAGGGTATGGAATGATAGAGGACCTATAGATATAGTAAATTATTATAATCCATGTGGGAAATTAGATCAAAGTATATTAGAGGATGCTGGGGGTTCACTGCAAGACAAAGTAATATGGTGTGGGGATTTTAATTCACATAACTCGCTATGGGGAAGCAGTAGAATGCACGAAGAATATAGAAACAGTACTCGATCTGACATTTGTATCTAGTGCTTTAGCAGGTATAAGTGCATGGCATGTGGTAAAGCATACTACAGTGGGCAGCGATCATTATCCGGTATGACTAAAGTTGGGACCAACATAAGGTTTGAAAAGGAAAAGAAAATTCCTAGATGGAAACTGGGAAAGGCTAATTGGGATGCCTTCCAGGTTGTAAGTACGAATAGATGTAAAACACAAGAGGAAAATGATGATATAAATAAATGCAATGATGAGCTGGTTAAGGTTATCATTCATTCAGCTAAAGAAACAATACCGGAAAGTGCAGGAGTTAGGCGTACCAAGAGTGGACCCTGGTGGAATGGTGAATGCAGTGAATCCATTAAAGACAGGAATAAAGCATTCAGGCAACTCAAACAACTCCATTCTCAGGAAGCTTTGAATCAGGGTAAAAGGGCCCAGGCTCTCGTGAGGAGAACAATAAGAACGCAAAAACGCAATTTTGGAGGCAATATTGCAATAGTATTGGAAGAGAGGTACAGCTTGCAGGTGTTTGGGGCATGATTAGGAGAATGGGGGAATTCGAAGGAATTATGAGTTGCCAGTTTTGAGCAGAGGCGACAAAATGGCTGTCACAAACGTAGGAAAGGCGGAACTTCTAGCTCAAACATTTAGGAAAGTTCATAGTTCAGATAACCTTACAGAGGAAGCCCGGCAGTGCAGAAATAATACACGAATGGAAAACCCGAGATTATTGGATAGAGTAGAAGCGTTAGGAGATCAGTTGGACCTGCATTTTATATGTTTGAGTTGAGAAGAGAAATTATTAGTGCTCGTCAAACCACTCCTGGGAAAGATGGTGTTTGTTACAAAATGCTGGAACACACAGTGGCGTTTCTCTATGTACAAAAGTGGTGGGGCACAAAAAACGATGTCTATAAGCTTCTGCAGTGAGGTTCATGGCTGGTGAGGCTCTGCCACTGACTCTTCAGGTTTACAAATATTATATTTTGACCTAAATCAAAATATAATATTATCTTCAAAAGCCTCTTTAGTCTGATGCTTCAATTAATTTTAAACCGACAGCTCAACAGAAGGATACCCAAAACATGTAATTTTATCATTTAAATATTGAATTGTTCTCTCTTAGTAAGATCCCATTTTCAATAAAATTGCAGTCTTACCTTGACTTGAAGATTAAGTCCATTTGCCTATCCTTCTGGACAAACATCTCTATTACTTTTTTGTAAAAGTCCTCCTTATCTTCTTGTAGTTTCAAAAGTCTATTATAAATCTAATCTAATCAATAGATTTATGATTCGAAAATTATAAGTAGGGTAGACATGTGGATATTATCCGGCTGAACAAAAAGTTCATTTATCTAACAGCTACGTTTCCCACAGATCTTATTTGGAGCTATTTTCTAAAATCCTATGGAGAAATCTCGTTGCTTTTTTGTGGAGGGAAGCCATGCGCAGCTTACTTCCTGGTTTTAGGACGCGTCTCTCTCCTCCTCTTCACACACCACACTTTTCGCGGCACACGTACTTACAGCCAATCAGCTCTGAATGATGTGAGATGACGTATGGTGGGGATGGCAGCACTTTGCCCCTCGGGTCATTATTTTTTTGCCACACATATTCAGGCCCATTCCCAAACCGCCCCCTACACCCTACCCCTACACCCTACCCCTCCGTTTGCGCGTTCACGCGGAGGGTCCGCCATATTGAGGGCTGGTCCAAAGCAATCAGGGCGGAGGCGTAGTGGGTTATAAAAGCCTCCGACAGCGAGTTTGCATGGATGCAGGCTTGATAATCTCACTCCACAGGTGTGCAACCGTTTTTCGGGCATGGAGGGAACAACGTCATACAAATGTGAGTTCCATGTGGTTATTTTTTTAAACGATAAATAATACGTTGCCTTAACTAATACATGCCTTTGTGAACATGTATTTATAAATCTACACGTGTTAATTTGATTTGCCAAGATTACATTAGATTTTTATTTTGAAGATGTACAAATCTAAATCGGAATCAAACTAACAACACATGTGTCAATTCATGTATCCACTCACTTACGAATCGGTTTAAACTTAAGTGTGATTTGTAATTTCAGGGACTGTGGTAAAAACCAAGGCACTTATTGCTTTAAGAATGGAAAAGGATGACCCGTTCTGCAAAAAACGCAATGCTGCCAAAGAAGCATGGGAGTGAGTTATGCACTCAATTCATATTTTGTGCAATGAAAGTAATGAATGTGCACTGTGGGTCATTGCCTCAACACCAATATATATTGTTTAAATATTCTATGATAACAGGTCAATCATTAAGGAACTGGACCTTGGGCAACATGTGTCTCACAAACAGGCCTCCTAGAAATGGGAGAACCTAAAAAAGAAATACAAGGTAAATGGTGTATTGTTATTGTAAAACATGTTTGTTTTTGAAAAAGCTGAACAAAGATTTCTAACATGCATTTGTTTGCAATAGGAACTTAAAAGGCCAAGGACTGGAACAGGGACTGATCAGGGGGAAGAAACCCCTGCCACATGGCCCTTCTTCATGGCCATGGATGAGGCCATAGGTGCAAGGCCTTCAATTAGTCCTCCTGTCCTTGTTGCCTCAGCCTTGGCAAACCCCACAATCCTCTTTGATCCGGAGGCTGCTTCCTGCTCCTCTTCCTCCCCCCCCTAAATGTGGCTGATGATCCAGACCCCTCACCACCCTCATCACTGTCTGAGGCTGGAACCACCCAGCAGCCCCCCCCCAAAAAAAGAAAAGGTGCTATGGGAGTGCTGGAGTGCCTAGAACGCGAGGCAGAAAAAGAGGACGAACGCCACAGACAAATAATGCAGCACTCAGATACATTTCTAACCCTGTTCGAAAAAATGGTCGACAAAATGTGATTTATTTTTCCCCCCCCACCATTGGCCATTTCTATGTTGATTATTGATGTTACTTTAAAGACTTGTTTTTGTTCGCTTGTATTATTTATTTGGAAGACAATAAACCTAATTTAACGTACTGTCCTTCATGTCTTCAATATTGTATGGGATATAGTAAATACAGGTAGACGGGTGATGAAGGTGACATTGCGTTTGCTTGATTGTTAGATGGCTACATTGTTCTGTGTGGGTTTCATAATGTAGAAGGAAAAGTTGTGCACAAAGTAATGGTGTGCACGGAACTAAAGTGTTTTTTCCAAAGTCTGAAGATTAACCCTGAATATCAGCATCTTAAATAAAGATATGTCTGTGCGCTTCATAGGTATAAGGCATTAAAATATACATGCCATTTACGGTCTTAATTGCTCATGTCAAACCATTTGCAGAGTTTCACTCAAAAACAAAAGTGATTGTATTAGAAGACCTGTGTTCATTTTCTGAACCTTCGCTCTGTGCTCGTGATTAAATGATCCAAGAGGTAAGGACATTTGTCTCCAATTTGGGATTATGCAGAAAGACAATTCAGGAAAACCAAGTTTGAAATCAACGGTGCACAGGTTTATTTTATTTCACCTCTTTTCTCTAAAGTGAGAAGTGGAGCTCACTAAAACAAACAAAATTAAATCAGGTATGTGTGCACATCATTTCAAAAACACAAGTTAACAGACAACCACGTTTTGCCAAAAAAAAACACAAAAAAACAAAGTTAATTCGATGTAATCGTGCACTCTCAGGTGTGGTGCCATTTGGACAGGAGCAGAGAGTTGTGCAGCAATCCTGTTCCTTAGGTGGTGTCCAGGACTTTCCTGTCCACATGCTGCGGCAGGGGGAGGACTCTGGTCCCCATCTTCAGGGGGGAAGGCTTCAGCATCCTCAAGGACATCGTTCATGTCTATGCACAGATTGTGCAGAAATGCACAACATGCAATGAGAGTTTTATTGTAAGCTTGGACAAGGGGCAAAGCTTGGACTGACCTCCAGCGCTTTGAAAAGGGTGGCCCTCCAGCGAGCCTTCATCCTTCCAAATGCTCTTTCCACCACAGACCGAGCCCTGGCATGATGCCTGTTGAATCTGGCCTGCACCTGGCCGCGAGGGACCTTGTAGGGTGTGAGTAATCCCACTGGTTTTTCCAGGCAGGGATAACCACCGTCCCCAAGGAGGAACCAACCAGCTGGGGGAAACAGTGCCTGGCAGAAGATGGGGCTGTTTCGCAGTACTCTGGCATCATGAACGGAGCCTGGATAGCCGATGAAGACATCCAGGAATCTCCCAGTTGAGTCACAGATGGCCTGCATCTGGATGGAAGGAAACAGCTTGTAATTGATGTACTCCTTGTGGTACTCGTTTCCTGGAGGTTTGATGCGAATATGGCATCCATCAATCGCACCAGCAGCACGGTGAAATGCAGGACTCTTTGCAAGCTGACAGAAGCCATCTGCAATCTCTGGCAGCTTATCTTCCCGGTGACGTGTTTGATGATCCTGTGGACCGTCGATTTGGGAATCCCGAATGCTGAACCCACCACAGAGAGCGATAGTCCATGGGCCAAGCTGTAGAGGAGAACAAGCACCTCGATGTCTTGTCCCCATCCGTGGTCCTTTGGGGAGGAAAGCATCTGCACTAAATACACCACACTGGATCGCTTAACTCTAAAGTCCTTCTTTAGACAGGCTTCAGGGTTGGCATACACGGTGAGAATTGGGGCAGTAGCATTGAGCTGCATGTAAAGACCTTTGCCCCCCTGTAAAAGACAAACACAGGACACAGTATTGTTCAATAACTATACTCCAACACACACACACACACACACACACACACACACACACACACACACACACACACACACACACACACAGCTCTGTAAACAATTCTGAGAGCAAGTCAAATTAACCTTTCCTTTTTTATTCTATAAACTACTGACAACATTTGTCTGTGTTGGAATTCTACAGACACTATACAGATATACACGTATAGCTTATAAGGAAAGACTAAATGAATGTATATCACAATATATCTAAATATCTATTTGTATTACACATACAAAGTTCATAGGCTACTATATAAGAAATAAAGTGAAGATAATTGTTGTATTAGCAATATTGAAATGTTTACCTGCCACTGGCACATCGCTAAAATGCGCCTCAACCTTCTGCGCCTTCTGTTGGATCTTGCCATTGCACCCGCTAACAGGCGACGGATAGCAACGCAAGTCAATGCAGCCGACAGATGTGGGTTGGACACCATGACGTCCGTTTCCGTTTCCGTTTCCCTTTCCGTTTCCTGCGGAGAGAGGGGAGGCCGTCCCAAAGCTTGCCGCTGTATTTATACCCTTAACCCTTAATGGAGGGAACTTCATTCAGCTGTGAGTGTGCCTACAGACGGAGTTCACTCCGTCACGGAGGGGGAGGGTCGAGGGAGTGGTTTGGGATTGGGCCTAAAGTACCGCAGTCTCTTCTCCTAAGTCCTTTTGAATTCTCCTATCCACTATCCCTTAACCCCGTGACGTTTCACTCAGAGGTCAAGGAATAGACGATAGGGTTAGAATTTAGGAGCTGATTTTTAAACTATCCGACTGCAGCCCTTGTCTCAAACAAGCCTAGTCAATGGGAAAAAGTGTTTCCGGGCCAAGCAACCTAAAGGAAGTGTAGTACCGCCGTTTGACCAGCACGAATATTCTCATTAGACTCCGGCGCACTTCCTGGGGCTTGACTTCAATGTATAATTTTCCGCTTCCGGGGTTAGGGTTGGACCGGAAGTAGATGGGCATGACTTTAAAGTTCTTTGCAATCCGCCAAAAACCGAGAGAAGAAAAAGAAGAAGAAGAAGAAGAGGTGAGTGGATTAAACACACGCAGAGGTTTCATTAAGTGTATTTACACCTCTTAGCTTACAGTTAATCACGAATCAGAAGTTATCTTATGTAACACAGCTGTAATATTGGAAGAAAGAAACTCACAAAAAAACTTTCAAATGTGCGCCAAAAATAGTCTCAAATTATCTTTAAATAAAGGCTAAAATCTATTGGCTAACAGCTACAGTCTAAAAGCCATCGGCTAATAGCTACAGTCTAAAAGCTAAAGTCTAACATGTAACGTCTAAACAGCTAAAGTCTTAAAGTCTAACGGCTAACAGCTAACAGCTACAGTTATTATTCCAGTTCGGCTCTGGGTGAGTAACAGTTGATTTGTAATGCTAAACGGACTTTATTTGAGTTATTTATTACACCAGTTGTCTTTAAGACAGTTTGAGTTGTTGTGTTGGTGCTCTTTACCATAGATATAGTTTTAAATATATGCTTATTAGCATCGCTATTCAATGTGACGCAGCATTTTCCCCATTGAAATGAATGGGGTTCTTCAGTTAGCAGCTAACGCTAAGCTAAGCGACGGTTCAGCTCATTAGATAAATAGATAGGCCTATACTTTAGTTAAATAATTATTTACCTTAAACTGAGAAATGATTGTGTCACAGCAGAAGTGTTTTCAGGCATTACACAAGTTAGGCATATTTAAAATATACAATAAGATATAATGAAAATGAAGCATTAGCAGCAAGTTTACACACTGCGGTCAACTCAGCCGTCTCTCGCATTTGCTTGGTCAAATGAGCAGCGCTTCATTTTTGAGTGCGCGATTAATGGCGTATTTACGGTAATCGCCGAGAAGTGGCGCTGACGCTAGTAAAAGTGTTGATGCTATATTTGATCAATCAATGATATTTGATGAGGGATAAAATGATTTTTAGCCATAAGTTCTTAATAAAATTGGTACTGTTGGACTCAGTACATGTTAGACTACTACCAAAAATACAATAAAGTACTTTTACTGTGTACTATTTGAGTAATACTCTGTCAAACTCCCCTCCAGAGTACAATAATGCATGTTTTCTGCCCTTTTTGATGAGATACAATCATTGTTTGCAATGAGTTCTTAATAAAATCGGTTATGCTGAATTCTGTACTACTTGGACTACTACCACGAGTACAATCAAGCACTTTTACTGTGTACTTTTTGAGTAATACTTGTTTAAACTCCTGTCCTGAGTACACAAAAGAATGTATTCTGCCATCTTTGATTTGAGATAAAATGATTTTGTGCAATAACTTCTTAATGAAATTGGTACTGTTGGATTCAGTACTACTTGGACTACTACCAAAAGTACAATCAAGTACTTTTACTGTGTACTTTTTGAGTAATCCTTTGTCAAACTCCCCTCCAGAGTAC
Source organism: Chaenocephalus aceratus (assembly GCA_023974075.1). NCBI lineage: Eukaryota > Metazoa > Chordata > Actinopteri > Perciformes > Channichthyidae > Chaenocephalus > Chaenocephalus aceratus. The sequence goes on from JAMFTG010000527.1 coordinate 11,081, forward strand.
AATAATGCATGTTTTCTGCCATATTTGATGAGAGATAAAATGATTTTGTGCAATAAGTTCTTAATGAAATTGGTACTGTTGGATTCAGTACTACTTGGACTACTACCAAAAGTACAATCAAGTACTTTTACTGTGTACGTGGAAATTCAAACGATACCCAACCCTACTTCTCACCTCTGCTATGAACCTACGAAGTAGCTGTGGATTGGTTTTGTTGTGTCTATCGGTTGTATTGAGTTGTCTTGTTTTGTGTCAGCTGTAGTTGTGTTGATTATTTCAGAGACCCAGCCGGAGAAGGAGAACTGAGAGCAGCATGGAGGAGAACGAGGAGACCCCTGGAGCTCAGGTCAGTGTGCACTTCATCACAATATATTCCTAATTCCAGCGTTTCCGCCAGGCGGGCGTCTTGCCGTCATTTGACGCCCTTATTCAGCTCGGAACGCCCTGGACTCGAGCCGAGTAACATAACAGCAGGACCAGTGAGAGCTGCTCAAAGAGCCTTCAGCCTGCATCTGATCTGTAGCTCTGTGTTCACTGAGAGGACTGACTGGAGCACAAAGGATGCTTCAGGCTGACTTCAGTGAAACTCCATTACACAGTTTAATCAGGGAGAGGTTGCAGTTGAGGATGGAGCAGGAGGAGTTCCAATCCAATCCAACTTTATTTATATAGCACTTTAAAACCTTCAGACCAAAGTGCTGCACAGAGAGATAAGCTCACACAACATAATATAAATACATTTAAAATACAAGATACAAACACAAAACAAACCAGAATAAACGTAATAATTTAAAATAAAATAACAGCCATATAATAAAAACAATAGACCACTGAAAGCAAATAAAAGCAACAATCCACTTGTTTCCGAATGCCAAGCAGAAGAGGTGGGTTTTAAGACGGGATTTGAAAGCAGACGGTGTGGGAGCCTGTCTGGTGAGCGAGGGCAGGTCGTTCCACAGTTTAGGGGCGGCAGCAGAGAAAGCACGGTGCCCTCTGCGCTTAGACTTTGTTTTTGGCACCCTCAGGACAGAGTCCTGCACGGGTCTGATTTTCAAGACCCGCTCCCGCGACGTGCAATAACGAACCATATGCTACCCGCACATATTGCCAATTAGTTCCCCGACCCGACCCGTCGGCACAAGATCCGCGACCCGCATAGCCTATATATGAGCAGTGGATTTCGCTCTTGAGGAAGTATTATTGAAAATGCTGTATTCTCCGCTAGAGAGCTTCACCTCAGCCATTTCGAATGTGGCGCGCACAGTAGTGATGTGTCGGTCGCTCAAAGAGCCGGCTCTTTTAAGTGAATGACGGGAGCCGACTCTCGCCCGCGAACGAGCCGTTTTTTGTTTTGCTTTTGCGGAGGGATCTAGATCGGCATGAAGGCACACTATGCAATGTGCACATTATCCCGCTTATTACACACGGCCACATTCTCAACAAAGTAACGACATGACTCCCAATATTAATGCTTTTATTGATTTAAAAAATAGTTTTATGTATTGATTTAAATTGACATGCATCCGCTAAGAAAAGTAGCTAGTAGTAGGTCAGCTGCAGCTCACAGAATCAGCCCCCTGCAAAAACAGCGCTGGAAAGAGCGAAATGAGGCGTGGCTAAAATGCAGGATGTTTCAGGTATTTTGAAAAAAAAACTATATTTATATACTTTATATTGGCCCCTTTTTTAAAATAGTTTTTATAGGTGTTGCCATCTGTTTTGTGTAGCGTGGTTCTACAAGCAAGTCAATGCATTCATTGGGTGGTATCAGAGAGTCACAAGGGTCTGTAAATGCAATGAAAACAATTGGCCACAGCAAATCATTTATATTAAACATGTAATTTTGACTTTTGAAAACTTTAGTACAAAGGATGAATAATTTAAATGATATATGTGTACACATATAAATCATTAGTTAAACAGGGCTACATTTGATTTAATTAAAAGGTATAATATGTGGTAAACTGAAGAGCCGTTTGGGAGCCGAAAGAGCCGGCTCTTCTTGGTGAGCCAGATGATCCGGCTCAGCAGCAGATTGATGCGCGCTGCAGAGGTTATGATTATGCGCGGAGGACAGGTCTGAGGATTTTAAATATTAAACTAATTTATTATTATTTTAATATATTTATTATGCAATACCCGCGACCCGACCCGCATCATCTTTGTTTTACCAGAACCGAACCCGGAAAAAAGCGTTTGAAAAAATACCACCCGCGAATCACCTTTTTTGCGGGTCACCCGCGGGTACCCAACCCGATGCAGGACTCTGCCTCAGGAGCAACTGATCAGCTGACCTGAGAGTGCGAGTTGGCGTGTAGCTGTGTAACAGCTCAGAGAGGTAGGGCGGGGCCAGGCCATTGAGGGCTTTAAAAGAGTTTAAAAAATGAATCCTAAAATGAACGGGCAGCCAGTGGAGCGAAGATAAAATGGGGGGGAAATGTGCTCGTATTTGCGTGTGCCAGTTAGTAGCCGTGCTGCTGCATTTTGCACCATCTGCAGGCGAGCAAGGGAGGATGCACTTATCCCATACATAGGGCATTACAATAATCCAAGCGGGAGGTGACGAAGGCATGGATTACCGTTTCAAAGAGGTCCCTATTTAAAAAAAAGCTTTATTTTGGATAGCTGCCTGAGGTGGAAGAAGCTGTTTTTAACAACTGCCTTGATCTGGCTGTCCAGCTGGAGTTCAGGGTCCATCTTTATCCCAAGATTTGTGATGGTAGGCCTGGTGGAGTGGCCTAGGGATCCTAGGTCTATAGGAGTGGTCCGAGGGGCACCAAAAACCATCACTTCGGTTTTGTCATCATTTAATTTAAAAAAGGTTGCATGACATCCAGGATTTAATGTCTAAGTTGAGGGGTCAGCAGCAGGAGGCAGAGAAGCGTTAGAGGTGAGAAGGTGCTGGAGGGGGAAAAGATGAAAAGTGAGAAGGTGCTGGAGGTGGAAAAGATGACATTTGAGGTGGAATATGCTAGATTACGGCCGATTGGAGAGGGCAAGCTTGCTCCGGTGGAGGATGGTTCTGATAGGTCGGCACCAGGTGGTGGCGATATTATTTCTTACTTGCGGTTGGTGCCAAAGTTTAAAGGGCGTGACCCTGACATTTTTTTAACTCTATTTGAACGCATAGCAGAGGCAAGAAACTGGTCAGATTGGGACAAAGTGCTGTTACTTCAGTGTGTACTCACTGGGCGAGCACAGGAGGCTTATTCAGCTATTTGTGGCGAAGATGCTTTGGACTATGCTAGAGTAAAATCAGCAAGTCAGAAAGTCTCTGACAGGGAGACCAACAATCTTTGAGCAGATTTATGATTTCTAACAGGTGGAGCAGTTTTGCCGAAGTAACAACATGCTGATACCGGTTAGTAGGGATGTAACGATACCAAAAACTCACGATACGATAATATCGCCATAAAAAGTCCACGGTACGATATTTATCACGACATTGGGAGAAAAGGGAAAAAAATGTGAATTTTCTTTTCTTTTTTAAATTAAATAATAAATCTGATTTGTACAGCATTTTAGTAGGATAGTAGTGTTTTAAAGTGTCAACAATATAATAATCAGACCCGGCAATAGAATAGATCAAGTTTCACTTTAGTTTTTCAAGTAACTCAACTCTAACTCACTCGCTCAGCATCATCAAGGTTATCTTTTGGGAATATGAGCATTTCCAGGTAGAAGCTGGGATGTTTGGGCGTTTGCAAAATCCCCTGCTGTGGAAACAACTCTCTTGCTTGGTACTGATGTTGCTGGGACAGAGAGATATCCTTTGGCCGTGGGTGACAGCAGTGGGTCAAACTGTGCCTTTTCTCTCCACCACTTCAAAAACAATACAGTTTTTGCCAAGAAGGTGAGGCTTATTGACAGGGCGAGATATAAATATACTGTTGATTCTTGTCAATGTCTCTAGGTATGTACATGTAGCCCTGTAAATACGATGTCCTTTTGTGTTATCTGTTTTAGGTTCATGTTGAGAGAGAGAATTGTCAACTGGGGGCGCGGCGCACGCTCGTGAACTGTTAGCGCCGTGTTATGCATGCCCACTGCACCTCGCGGGAGTGCGCACAGCGTAAAGCCAAAACTCACAGACATTTCAATGATTTGTACAGTTGGTTTTGGAAACGGTATAATTTCCTTTTTGACTCTGAAAACTCTGAAAGCAGTCCGTCAAAATGACGGACTGCTTTCAGAGTTTTCCGTCATTGTTTAAAAAAATCTGTCATAGACGGAAAATATTCGGTTAACACGACCTCTGATTGAGACATTTATTTACCGCGATATTCAATATGTCGTTACATTCCTACTGGTTAGTAAAAACCACAAATTAATGCTTTGACAAGTCTGCAGACAGACGGCAGGCGAAAAACCTTTTAAAAATGGGGGTTTTCTGAATGGAGATCGGCTAAGCTAACGCAGTATATGCTCTGACCGTCCACACTCACAACAACGGCCTACAGACATAAATAAACCAGCGACTGTATTCTCCATGACACAGGCAGTCTGTGGTTTGTACTTGTTTCACTTGTGTCTAGTTTCTGAACAGATATGAGGAGCTCGGAGTGCTAACAGCTAACGGCTGATGTTGGTTTTGTGGTTCACATTGAAGATGCCGTCACGGCTCCGCCTATACCGTACGAGTCCCTTCAGTGGAAATGCGCCATAAGTGGATGTCATTGAAGACTTTTACAAGAGTGGTCCCAGTGCTGTGGTTTGGATGAAAGCCTGACTGGAACACATCCAAACTGTTTTTTAACCTCTTAAGCCCCACGGACCTGGTTCCGGGGCCGAAATCGCGTCATTTGCAGGAAACAACGTCTAAGGAACCTTAATATTTAATAAACTATGAATATTTTATATCCATATAACGGGAAAAACTAATTTAACTGATCTTTTTAATTTTTTTCTCAAAAAACACACACAATGCTAACACTGACCCTCTGAATTAGCCCAGAGCGCAAAATGCTAACCTATTACTGCACCAAAAATCACTCCTAGCTCCCTTATTACTTATCCTAGCTGCACATCCAACACATCGTTTATGATCGTAAAGACATCTAACGTTGCCCACCTCAACACTGAAAGATACAAACTCGCGACGTTATCAACAAAAACGTACATCAAAACATGTGGCGCAAGGTAGCCTAAAACGCTAACATGGCTTACCTTGGTTTTGTCTGGTCAAAACTGGTCTTCAATGGCATTAAAACGATGCTGTAGTTAATCCATAGGTTCATATCCAATGTGGCTGTGTCCCCTTTGAAATGTTCTGATAATCTATAAGCAATAAAACTGCAATTCCGTTTTCAAATATCAGAGCAGGCCATTCCTACGCTCTGTAGCAAGATTGAATGCGCGAAGACGCAACCTTTTTTTAAACATGAGTGTGTGTGGGACGATTTCCCTTGGATTCTATTGGCTCTAACGGTCAGGAAGAGATGTCACGTCAAAATCGAAGAAGGGGGGCCAGAGATAAGGAAAGAATAGGTTTCTTTTGCTAAATCTGTCTAAAAAGGTCAAATGTCACTTGTTTTGCATCAATCTTGATACAGGGTACTTATTATATGTTGTACTTTGGATTCCTAAAGCCTTTAGTCTACTAACCCATCATCCAAGGTTAGTTTTCACTATAAGTACAAAATATGTTTTGAACGGACACTATAATTTACAGTTTTTTACCATGTTCAATCTGAATTTTCTTTAAAATAAAAAACATCTATATTGATTCTGACTTTTCTAGATCCAACTCACACGTGTATCATTGCTTTGAGAAATAAGATTATTAATTTAACCCTTTTAGAAGAGATGGTCATTTGTTCTGGGAATGTCCTTTTCGGTCCGTCACATGCTGAGCCAGTCCATAGTTATCAAGACAGCCCCTCTGTCCTGGGAGTTATCAACATGGATATTAAAATCACCAACACTGACTAGATGGTCAAAGTCAAAACACACTATAGACAGCAGCTCAGTAAAGTCATCAAAAGAAGCTAAGAGCACAGCTGAACTCCCGCAGCCCTGGGGGGCCCCTACATTGGTTGTGATGGTAGATGACAGGGTTTTGTTAACCTTCACAAGTTGCTCTCTACTGGTGAGGAATGCGGCATACCAGTAAATCAGGTATGGATTTACTTCCATTTTGGCCATTTTTGACACCAAGATGTCTGCTTGTATTGTGTTGCTGCTGAGAAGTCTAGGAAGAGGGCTCTTGCATAGGTGTGACATTTATCTAAATGTTTAGTAATGATATGAACCAGAGTAGCAACAGTACCACCCCCTTGCTTACAGGCAAATTGGTATGGATCAAGTATGTCTTGTCCGTCACAATAGGTTTAGCTGAAGAGGTCATTCCTGTCATGGTTCTCATGGTGTCCCACACTTTTTTGGGGTCTTTGGCTTTAAAAGCATTTCCCAAAAGCTCTCTGTGTGCCAGTTTTGATTCCCTCAATTTGACTTTCAGTTCTTTCTCTGTCTAAGTGCTCCCATAGCTATTTTCCTGGTTTTTATAACTTTTTTTAATGTCTTTTATGATTCATTACTTGGATAGATTTGTATTTCTTTAGTGGGAACACAGAAGTTAATATAGTCTTTAGAGAGCTCCGATCGATCGGCGCTCTCTAAACATGCTGATCGCATGATGTAAAATACATGACACTTTTCTCTGTGTGCGGCAAAACAAGCTCACCAGAATGGCTTCACCGGTCTGGCAGTATTTTAAGGTGTCCGAAAAAGACAGTAAAATAGCGGTATGCAACGTGAAGCTGAAATCCTCCCCGCCGCACCGCTAAGCGGAGCAACACACAAGTTAGACCTAACACACTTAGCTATTTGATCTACCTCTGGAACAAGCTAAACTAGATATACATATATGTATTCTTCACTGTCGGGTCACTCATTACTGGATCAGTGAGCTGCATGAGATACTGACAGGCTGTCAGGAGAGGGAGAGAGGAAAAGAGAGCGCTTCCGTTCATTTCTCCCGTGTTATTATTAGGGTTGCAAAATTCCGGGAATTGTCAAAGATGGAAACTTTCCATGGGAATTAACTGGGAATTTTCAAAATTGAAGGTTGGCTCTTCATAGGGAACTTAAATATAGTTGGGGAAAGTATATTTTAGCATAATCTTGACTGAAACAAACAGATGCCGTTCAAGTACACTTGAATATCCATGCCATAGCACACTGCTCACTGCATGGCTATTGGGACCACACCCCCTACAGGCACTGTGCATTCCTCCATCACATGCACAGATGAGTAATATTTAACTCAACATTCCTGTTTTCGTTCTTCAATGAAACAAATAATTGTTCAATAAAATAATTAAAACTTGTTCTGTTCTACTTAAAAAAAACAAAACTGAAATGTCATGTTTTTTGTTTAATTTTGCATCGAATATTTCCAAAATTCCCCAGCTTAAATTCCCATGGAAAGTTTCCGGAAAATTACGGGAAACTTTCCGCCCCTTTGCAACCCTAGTTATTATCCAAAGTGAATGTACATCATTTGAATGTAATAATTAAGTTGATTGTTGTTTGTGGAAGCTCCAGTGAATGAGCCCCATTAACTGAGTGTTAAAGAGCAACTTGCATGTTAGAGACCTGTGAATACATGTGTAGGAAAATGATGAATACACTAGATTTTCAAAAATTATATACAGAAATATACACTACAGTGACATCTGGTGTCGTTTTTGTAAGACATTTTCGCATAAAAAAGCCTCCGCACGTGACCTCCCGCGTGTGATGTAACATGGGGGAGAGCGGCCGGTCTAACGTATGAATAAACATGGATCGCAATGCTAGTTTTGATCAAGCGGCAAACTCTGGGGAAGAGCCGGGACGCCAATACGGAAGTGCCACACACTGCAGTTAATCTAGTGGCCAGTAGGAGCAGGCTGCAGAAGGGAGCAATTTCCATAGACCCCCATGTTAAAATGCCCTACTTTACAGCAGAAATAAACATGTTTACATCGTGGTTCAAAAAACCATATTCTCTGTATAGTTAGATTCCCCCTTCATGACTACTGTGTGGGGGGTGAATTTTTTCTCAACTCATCTGTTTAATTAATATTAAGCCTTAAAGCTTTTGCATAAATTAGGGCGTGGTCACTTTGATGGACATGTACATGTCTCACTGTCAGCTAACAGCAACTTGTCCACTCTGCTAGGCTACAACCATAGAGGTTACAACATTAGTTAGTTGTAGTTACTGTACTTAACCCTTTAGCCGTGTTCGTGGTGATTGTGCCTTTTTAGGGAATATTGTTACAAATACCAGACAATTAAAATGTTGTGCTGTGCCCTTGAATGTACGAACAGAACTTCCAAGAAGTCTAAAATTATAATATTATACATGTTAACCCCGTTCGCTGGTGTTTGTGTGCTTGGTAGCTTAGCTTGCTACTTATTAGCCATTTAAGGACGTAACCCTTTATACATACATTTACATTTTAGTTTATGATTCAGTCTTGGGTAAGACTTTTATAGTCTATGGCTATGACACCCATAATGCTAAACGGGAGCAAATGTTAATAGGGGACCCAATTATCCCAGTGGTGGCCGCCGGAGCTAATGGAGCTGCAGGGGGCTAGCTCCAGCCGGTGTCCCGGAGCTAGCCCACTGCGGCTCCGTTAGGTCCGGGCGGTGGAGTCCGTCTTTTCTCAACGTGTGAATGACAAGCATTAAGAATAACAAAATATAGCTAATTTGCAAAGAACACAGGTGGATCTACCGCACACGCTATTTGTTGTTTGTTTATATCACAGTCTGTTCTTTTTCTCTGTTTTCCGGTTGTTGCCTGTTTTGAATGACGAATACACACTACCGCCGCCTGCTGGTAAGGAGAGTTATTGCCACTTACGCATGCGCAGTTCGTACGTGCTCGGCTGAAGTCTTTGCGGTGTGCTCCAGTGTAACACATGGCCAACACGCAGGAGAACATGCTGACACAACAGCGTGAGCAGAGATGGTTTAAAAAAAACATATTCTCTGTATAGTTAGATTCCCACTTCATGACTACTGTGTGGGGGGTGAATTTTTTCTCAACTCATCTGTTTAATTAATATTAGTAGTTCGTACGTGCTCGGCTGAAGTCTTTGCGGTGTGCTCCAGTCTGGCTCCAGTGCAACACATGGCCAACACGCAGGAGAACACGCTGATGCAACAGCGTGAGCAGAGATAGACTGCGCAAAAATATACAGATAGCAGGAGACAGAGGACAGCCATGGTCAGATATGAAAACATTCAGGAGCTTTCTGGATCAGTCTTATGCGACAATGGAAACTGAACTAAAGAGAACATTTGAAACTTTAACAGTCTGCGTGATCTGCCTGTAGGGAGGGGCGGGGCGGCCCTGCGAGTAAGTAACGAGTAAGTAACGAGTAAAGTAACGAATTACTTTATGTAGAGAGTAACGAAGTAGTGTAATATATTACTTTTTTTTAAGAGTCATATGTAATATATTGCTTTTTTTAGTAACGACCCCATCTCTGGTGGTGACTGATGTTGCACTCTCTGACCATTCCTGTGTTTTCTTTGAGAGCTCTATTTCTGTTCACAAAAATGTTCAACAAGAGGTAACCACAAAGCGATATTTAACTGAAAATACTAGGGAAATGTTTACTCAGAATTTTTTTTCCACACTTGCCCGTGCTAACATCTCAGTAAATGAGCTAGTAGATCATTTTAATTCAAAATTAAAAATGTTATAGATGCCATTGCTCCAATTAAGGTAAAGGAAGTGTCTGGCAAGAAAATATCTCCATGGAGAAAGGCCATGACCGTGAAAACAGAAAAAAAAGAATGTCGAAAAGCTGAACGCAGGTGGCGAAAAACAAATCTCCAGGTTCACTTTGAAATCTATAAAGAGAGACTTGGCCTTTATAATTTGGAATTGAAAAACGCACGACAATCGTTCTTCTCTGACATCATTACCAAAAACAACGCACGTGCCTTGTTTGCTACCGTCAACAGACTAACTAACCCCCCAGTGTCAGTAGCCTCTGAATTTCTATCCACCAGGGCGTGCAATGATTTTGCCTCCTTTTTCACTGACAAAATTCAGAAAATCAGACAAGCAGTCAGTGCCTCTGCATCAGGAACAGCAAATGTGTTGTCTTTGTGTCCAACTAATATCAATTCAAACACCATGACACAGTTCCATCAGATTAATGATAAAAACCTGGAGGACATTATACAACTTCTGAAATCCTCCTCCTGCTGCCTTGATAAACACCATGACACAACAGGATTTTTCAAAGATGTTTTTCCTTGCATGGCCTCAGATTTACTTCATATAGTAAACAAATCTCTTCACTCAGGTATTTTTCCACAGGCCCTGAAAACTGCAGTCATTAAACAGCTCTTAAAAAAGAATAATGTAGATGCTTCAGTAATGAACAATTACAGGCCCATATCAAACCTCCCATTTCTAGGTAAAATCATTGCAAAAGCTGTTTTTCAACAGTTGAGTAATTTCTTGTATTTAAATAACTGTTTCGATGTGTTCCAGTCAGGCTTTCGTCTAAACCACAGCACTGAGACTGCTCTTGTAAAGGTTTTTAATGACATCCACTTAAACACAGACAGTGGCAGAACTTCAGTGTCAGTATTATTAGATCTCAGTGCTGCGTTTGACACTGTTGACCACAGCATATTACTAGACCGACTGGAAAACTGGGTGGGACTTTCGGAAACAGATCTAAATTGGTTTGAATCCTACCTAAAGGACAGAAACAACTTTGTTTCTATAGGTAAATACACATCTGAGTTGACAAATATGACATGTGGGGTACCTCAAGCCTCCATCTTGCGGCCTCTTCTCTTTAACGTCGACATGCTACCACTGGCTCAGATAATGAAGAACAACAAAATAAGTTACCATAGCTATGTGGATGACACGCACATTTACGTAACAATTTCACCAGGAGACTATGCTCTAATTCAAACACTGAGTAAGTGCATTGAACAAATCAATGACTGGATGTGTCAGAACTTTCTCCAATTAAACAAAGATAAAACTGAGGTAATGGTTTTTGGAGCCAAGGCAGAACGTATAAAAGTTAGCGCTGAGCTTCAGTCTGCAATGTTCAAAACAACAGATAAAGCCAGAAATCTAGGTGTAGTCATGGACTCTGACCTGAGTTTCAACAGTCACATTAAAACAGTTACTAAAATCAGCCTACTATCACCTAAAGAATATATCTAGGATTAAAAGACTAATGTCACAGCAGGATTTGGAAAAACTTGTCCATGCTTTTATCTTCAGTAGACTCGACTACTGCAATGGTGTCTTCACAGGTCTCACTAAAACATCTATTAGGAAGCTGCAGCTGATTCAGAACGCTGCTGCTCGAGTCCTCACTAACACTAAGAAAGTGGATCACATCACTCCTGTTCTGAAGTCTTTACACTGGCTTCCTGTGTGTCAAAGAATAGATTTCAAAATACTGCTGCTGGTTTATAAAGCACTGAATGGTTTAGGCCCAAAATACATTTCTGACCTCCTGCTAAATTATGAACCATCCAGATCTTCTCAGGTCTTCAGGGACTGGTCAACTTTCTGTCCCCAGAGTCAGAACTAAAACATGGAGAAGCAGCGTTCAGTTATTATGCTCCAAATATCTGGAACAAACTCCCGGACCGCTGCAACTCTGACTACTCTCTTTTTGTCGCTGCTTTTAATTGAACTATTCATATCTTAGACTGCACTGTAACTTTTATCCATGTATTTTTTCTTTTAATGCTTATTTTATTAGCTTTTCTTTTTAATGACTGATTTTAAATGCCATTTTCTTAATGTCTTTCATTTTTTGTAAAGCACTTTGAATAGCCTTATGTTGAAAAGTACTATGTAAATAAACTTGCCTTGCCTTACACACAAATACCGCCTCCTCTGGTTTTCCCCGAGTTCGCATCAGTGTCTGCTCGAACAAGGGTGAATCCGGGTACTTCAAAGAGATTCAGGCTTTGTAGATTGTAGCCAACTTTCCGTGAAACATAATAAAGAGACCTCAAGAAATTCATGACAGTACCTTGTGTATGTCCTTAGTGTGTCCATGTTGTTGATCAATGAGCGCAGGTTTGTGAGAATGATGGATGGAAGTGGTGGCCGGCTGAATAGCCGCCGTAGGCGATTCTGAACGCCTCCCCTCCTTCCTCATCTCTTTTTCCTGGTGTTTCTAACCGGCTCCCAAGGGATTTCATCCAATATTGAAGAGCACAGGTGGCTTAGTGTATTCGTAGGAAGCCGATCGCATTGTAGCTCTAGCATAGCCTGGCGGCTGTAGCAGCGTAGAGTCCGGGTCTCCTCGCCATACCTGTTCGTGCTGTCACTCAGGTGTGTCTTGGAAAGTTGAATGGCCAGACAAGTGTTGGAGTAAGTCATACATGCAACTCTCAAGTTACTGGGGTGAGAGTCAAGCAAGTCAAGTCCTACGAAATCCTGATGAATAACCCCAGTTTCCGCATTTAAATCAGTTAAAAGACAGTGGTTATGAAAACTAGGGTTTTATTTTCAACATTAACAACAATGGAGAGTGGGGCTCTGAAATCATAAACGGGTAATAGGGGGAATAATTGTGTGTGGGTGTGTGTGTGGTTAAAACATAGCAGCATGCGGTAGCTGTTCTAATGAAGGTAAACACAGTGAAGGCACAGCTCTTTGCAGCTGGTGCTGCTCTTCTGAGATTCTGCTGAGTTACACGTTACTGCCTCCTGGTGCTGCAGAGATTTCATGAAGTGAAGGAGGTTTTTCTTCTATAAAACAGCTGTGGGCAGCAGATAATGAGTCACAGACATGAATACATAGGTCAAGGCAGACTGGTTCACAGACTATCCTGTTTTGCCCATCCGGTGCTTGAACAAATAACTCTACACCCCTGGCTGAAATGTCCCTAAAATAAAGTCTGAGTTTGAAATGTATCTCAAATAATGTATGTATTTCCCCACATAAACATAACAGTCTGCAATGAAACGGCTTGTCTCCTGTGCGCTCCACTTCCTGCTTTCTCCTGCGAACGAGATATGTTCTCTTTTTTTTTTCATTGCCCTCTAGGGGCTTCGTACAATGCAAATATTTTATTTTAAAAAGTAAAGTCCTTTCGAGTCATCTGTCTCACGCCTAAGTCAAGTCTCAAGTCATGAATACGAAGTCAAGTCGAGTCTTTTATCAAGTCAAGCAAGTCTCAAGTCAAAATATATGCTAGTCATGTGACTCGAGTCAAGTCATGTGACTCGAGTCCCCCACCTCTGGTATATACTTTGGTTAGAATATTGCTGTATTACTGTATCAAATATAATACAAATATGATAAACACAAACAGTTGATAAGTAGTATTTTGTTAACTCAAGGTTTATATTAAGTGAGTTTTTATTGTGTTAACTTGTGTATTTATGCTTTTTAGATTGACTTTATCTCTTTCTCTGTCCGTCTGTTCTAGAAACCGAAAGGAAGAGAGAGACGTCACAGCTGTCAGCAATGTGACAAATCCTTTACAACATCTGGACATTTAAAGCGCCACCTGCATATTCACACAGGAGAAAAACCTTACAGCTGTGAAGAGTGTGGGACAACTTTCACTAGATCAGATGCTCTCACATCACATCAACGTATTCATACTGGAGAAAAACCTTACAGCTGTGAAGAATGTGGGACAACTTTCACTCAATCAGGTGCTCTCACATCACATCAACGTATTCATACTGGAGAAAAACCTTACAGCTGTGAAGAGTGTGGGACAACTTTCACTAGATCAAATGCCCTCAAATCACATGAACTTATTCATACTGGAGAAAAACCTTACAGCTGTGAAGAGTGTGGGACAACTTTCACTACATCAGGTGCTCTCAAATCACATCAACGTATTCATACTGGAGAAAAACCTTACAGGTGTGAAGAGTGTGGGACAACTTTCACTCAATTAAATACGCTCAAATCACATCAACGTATTCATACTGGAGAAAAACCGTACTGGTGTGAAGAGTGTGGGAAAACGTTCACTACATCAAGTAATCTCAAAACACATCAACGTATTCACACTGGAGAAAAACCTTACAGGTGTGAAGAGTGTGGGACAAACTTGCACTACATCAGGTCATCTCAAATCACATCAACTTATTCATACTGGAGAAAAACCGTACTGGTGTGAAGAGTGTGGGAAAACGTTCCACTACATCAGTGCTCTCAAAACACATCACCGAATTCATACTGGAGAAAAACCTTACAGGTGTGAAGAGTGTGGGACAACTTTCACTCAATCAGGTGCTCTCAAATCACATCAACGTATTCATACTGGAGAAAAAACCTTACAGGTGTGAAGAGTGTGGGACAACTTTCACTACATCAGGTAATCTCAAATTACATCAACGTATTCATACTGGAGAAAAAACCTTACAGGTGTGAAGAGTGTGGACAACTTTCACTACATCAGGTAATCTCAAATTACATCAACGTATTCATACTGGAGAAAAACCTTACAGCTGTGAAGAGTGTGGGAAATGTTCACTACATCAAGAGATCTCAAATCACATCAACGTATTCATACTGGAGAAAAACCTTACTGGTGTGAAGAGTGTGGGAAAACGTTCACTACATCAAGTCATCTCAAAACACATCAACTTATTCACACTGGAGAAAAACCTCACAGGTGTGAAGAGTGTGGTACAACTTTCACTACATCAAGTCATCTCAAAACACATCACCGTATTCACACTGGAGAAAAAACCGTACTGGTGTGAAGAGTGTGGGACAACTTTCACTACATCAAGTGCTCTCAAATCACATCTTCTTGTTCACACACTCTTAAAACCATAGTGGTGTTAAGAGTGTAGGACAACTTTTTCGTATTCACCTTAAAGTTGTTGAGAACTTCATAGTATGAAGTAAATACTTAAAACGACAGTTAATTATAAATCATATATGATCAATCATATTCTTGTATGAACCCATAATGAGAATGCTTCTTGATGGTTTTTGAATATGTATGTATGCTTACAATTTTAGTTGGTGCTGTTTGATAACTTTGCGTTTTAACAAGAGGGTGTTGACAGCCTCATAGTATGTTGAATACTTAAAACGAAAGTTAGTTATAATCAAATATAATCAATTATATTCTTGTATAACCCACAATGAAAATGCTTCATATTTTAGGTTTTTTCTATATTTACAGCATAAACAAAACAAAGTGGTTTGTTTAGTTGAGTGTAAGGCCTAAAAATGATTTATGCCCTAATCTCTGATGAGAGGAGGCAGGTTCTTTCCTCTCCTCTCACAGCAGGGAGGGGGGCTCCGGACTTAAGCAGAAAACACATGGAGGTCTCAAAAAGGTGGTTATGTCATAGTCATAGAATATGTCTAGTCATGTTTTGTTTTTACACAAACTTGGGAAGGTGTGTCTTATGCCAGAGCCAATAGAATATGTTGGTTGGGTATAGAGGGGGTGTTTGTGGGTTTTCTATCCGGTTTTTTTAGCATAAAAAGACTGGCTGTTTTGGATTTCGTCGGGGAGAGAGGGGGAAACCCCTGGTATACTCTCTCCCGGTAGGCTCTGTCCTTCAGAGCTGGGTTAATAGCTCGCGGTAAGGTTCTCTCAAACCTGGTAAATATCTCTTGATTTTCTTCATTGAAAGCTCAGTGAATGTCTTGGATGAAATGCTGAGTGAATTCTTTGAATGCTGAGTGAATTTCTTGTTTGAAGAATACATGATTTTCTGCTGGATTGTTATTAGAACGATCCAGAATACATGATTTGGGTTTTTCTGCTGGAAGTTATTAGAACGATCCAGAATACATGATTTTCTGCTGGAAGTTGCTAGAACGACCAGAATACATGATATGGGTTTTCTGCTGGTAGTTATTAGAACGATCCAGAATACATGATTTTCTGCTGAAGTTGCTAGAACGACCAGAATACATGATATGGTTTTCTGCTGGTAGTTATTAGAACGATCCAGAATACATGATTTCTGCTGAAGTTGCTATAACGACCAGAATACATGATATGGGTTTTCTGCTGGTAGTTATTAGAACGATCCAGAATACATGATTTTCTGCTGGAAGTTGCTAGAACGAACCAGAATACATGATATGGGTTTTCTGCTGGAAGTTATTAGAACGATCCAGAATACATGATTTCTGCTGGAAGTTATTTAGAACGACCAGAATACATGATTTGGGCTTTTGAATGAATATGAATTAAGGTTTTAGATAAAAAAATATATAACCCCATGTTGATATGTTTTGTATGATTATAATGTGTTAAAAGGTAAAGACTCTGTATTGGTTAGCGACCTACTTTTTCTTCAAATAAACTGATCTCACCTTTTGGATGGGACAATAAAAGGGAAATCTGTGCTCTCCTCTCCTGCTTCAAAGGTAAGACTGCACCCTGACACACACATGTTTAGGTAGGAACACACCCCATTTACTGATACCAAAGTCCTTCGGGATCGCTTAAACAGATTAAAAAGAGTTGTCTGAATAGAAACAGCAGTTAATTGAACCTGGTTCTTCGGGGAATTAATAGAGGTGAGATCTTGCTGACGTTTGGTGGATCTGAGCCAAGCAGTAAACTTACATAGACTCGGTAACTTCGGTCGGGTCAATTAGTGAGGTCAGAGTAATTTACCGGAATAAATTAATCGGGGGCCTCACCTAGAACTCTAAACAAGTCCATGAGCGAGTTTCACTGTTCATTAATCTGCCGAGTAGTTTCTCCAATAATCTGCTTGTTTAATAAAATGTTGTGACTTTAAACTTTGATTGGGATGTTTTTGATAGTTTCCTGTTGAGTTAGCAGTCTGTTCTGGTCTAAAAGAATCAATGATTCATGTATCTAGAACACATTTACGATGTTTCCAGTTTGATCCTATTCTCTTGTTGAAATGATCAGACTATCAAAAATAAAATGGCCTTAGAAACAGACTCGCAACCCTGCATATCTGTTGTGTTTTTGCAGCATATTATAAACATGTCATTCCCTTTTTTTCAAATACCACAGGTTGTGTAGTGATGTATTGAGGTGTACTGTGAAATCAAATCAAAGTTTATTTATAAAGCAAGTTTAAAAGCGATATTTGGTCGGGCCAAAGTGCTGTACATGTAATAAATACTACAATCAAGAAATGCTGGAGAAAAAACACTAGTATGCCTTAATGATGGACATGGCACAAGAGTGGATGTACACAGGGGGAAATTCTCAAAAAAGCCTTTCTGGCCTACGTCATTCTCAAAGATGGTGTGGTATATAGGGAGGCGCAATCTCCTGATGAGACTGTATTAAAGTGGAAATCTTGCAACCTAGAAAACAAGATAATATTAGGATAATCAATTTATTAGGGCTGTCAGTCGATTAAAATAGCTAATTGCGATTAATCGCACATCTTTCATCTGTTCTAAATGTACCTTAGGGGATATTTTTCAAGTTTTTAATACTCTTATATATATGAGTGGACAAATATGCTTTATGCAAATGTTTGTTTATCATTTTATCAATGACAAATATTCTCATGAATATTAAACATAACCTCTGAACATTAAAAATATCCACCTCAATTCAACCTCGACCCGTGTGTGTGTGTGTGTGTGTGTTGTCTCGTTGGAGCTATGTGCAACTCAAGGCATATGCTCGTACGGGAGCTGCCTGGACGCTGCAATCATGTTGCGCACACTATTCCTTGCTGAGTGTGCCGACTTTTCGTACAATGTCCCACTGTCTGGCTTCCTGCATGAAGTCAGTGCTCGGCGCAGTTGTCGGGAAATGTTGCTCCTCTGTTTTTCATTGAAACGGCATCCTTATATCCGGTTAGCGCAGCTAGCTAGCACCGATGCTAACAACGACAATACACGTAAGGTGTGCACGTTCTCGCTCGCATCGTGCCACAATACACACACCCTCCCGGTCCTCCCGATGGCCAGTCGGTGCCTGCCGGTGAGCGTGGGAAGTGTTGATCTGCCACAAGCGGACGGTTGTAGCGGGGCTGTCAGCATCAGCCATTGTAGATGGTACTACTATAAACTCGATGCGCTCTGAAACTACGGGGTGGCCGAGGACAAAAAAACACATGCGTTAATCGCGTTAAAATAATTGGTGGCTTCAATTTTTTTTGCATTATTAACGCGTTAACTTGACAGCCCTACAATTTATACAACCCATGTCCAATCTAACCACTGATATATTTAAAGAAATGGCAGGCGATAAACATAGGAAGGAAGTTATTAAATATTCGAAATTATTCAGGTATCGAATTTCTGAGAGGGATGCCTAAGTTGATTACATATTATTACATTTAATAATTCAATACGACAGTGCCATAGCTAAAATGTGTTAGGTCTAAAGGTGTGTTTTGCTCCGATCACCGGCCCTCACAGCGGGCAGAGCTGCAGGTGCTGATCTCTCTCTCTCGCATCTGGTTATACTTCACTCGCGTTTATGTCCAAATCTATCAGATCTAGCTAGTTCTAGCTAATGATATGGCTGCTGCCCCTCCATACACGCAGATCACGCAGACTCAACCTCATTTTATGCCCAAATGCGTTCCGCAGCCGTTGCGAGGTTCCGGCGCTAACAGTTCATGAGCGTGCTCCCCCGCCCCCTGTGAATGAGTTCAAATACCTAGGTTACCTAGGTTTGATAGCAATTATACATGGAAAATACACATTAAACAAGCAACTATCGGTGTACACAGCAGAAATGCTGGCTGTAATGATAGGATTACAGTGGGTTGAAGAGGTCAGACCAGATAGGGTGGTGATATGTACAGATGCATTGTCCATATTAAAAAGCATACAATCAACAACTGTCAGAGAAGACATTCTCATAGAACTGAACCACAGCCTGTCAAGATTTCACAGAGGTGGTATAGATCTGCAGTTCTGCTGGGTGCCTGCATGAGGGGGTGAGAGGGAACGAGTGCGCATGAGGGGGTGAGAAGGGAACGAGTGGGCATGAGGGGGGGGAAAGGGAACGAGTGGGCATGAGGGGGGGAAAGGGAACGATAGGGCATGAGGGGGGGAAAAGGGAACGAGTGCGCATGAGGGGGCGAAAGGGAACGAGTTGCGCATGAGGGGCGAAAGGGAACGAGTGCGCAGGAGGGGGGGGAAAGGGAAACGAGTGCGCATGAGGGGCGAAAGGGAACGAGTGCGCATGAGGGGGCGAAATGGAACGAGTGCGCTTGAGGGGGCGAAAGGGAACGAGTGCGCATGAGAGGGTGAAAGGAAACGAGTGAGCATGAGGGGGTGAAAGGGAACGAGTGCTCATGAGGGGGTGAAAGGGAACGAGTGTGCTGATAAATGAGCAAAAAGTGCACTACAAAAAGGAAATAACTTTACCAGTTCAACTTGGAGAAGGAGAAGGAAAAAGCAGTAATTAAGAAGAAAGGGATGGAGATCTGGCAGAAGAGGTGGGAGAAAGACCAGAAAGACAAAGAGTGTCAAAGTACAAAAAGACAATTACAATTAATATTTTATAAGAAAGAAATGGAAGGGAGGAAATCATGACGGCTAGACTCAGACTGGATCACACAGCTTTGAATGGTAGCTGTATGATATGGGGAAAAGTAAGAGTGACAAGTGTAGGAACTGTGGAGTTAAAGAACAAAATGTGGAACATTCCTTGTTTACATCGTGACATCTATAAAGCGGAAAGAGAAAAAACTAAAAGGATGAAGTTTTAGAGGCGGAGAGGGGTTGGTATTCTGGGAACAGAAGGAGTGAGAGCTACCGGAAAGGCACTGGTTACCTTTCTGAGGGAAACTGGGGTAGGAACAATAATTTAACATGAGGTCAGGAAAGATCATAGATTTTTGTTTTATTTTTTATTTTTTTTTTTGTTGATTGATTGATTGATTTTTTGTTTAGATCATAGATGGATACGTCCATGAGTTAAGAGATGGAATGATATGATGATTCACAGTCCAGGGTTGCCAACTCTCACGCATCGGGAGGGTGGCACACGCTTTCACTCTTAGTCTCACGCTCTCACGCTGCCCAAACTATTCTCACGCCAAAAACAAGATGAACCGGCGATCGTTTTTGGTTGGTTATTTACAATGTTGAGTTGACAGCTGCTCCAGCTGTCGACCCGCTCCCTCCCCGCCCCCACCACTCTTAACAACGTTAACAGACAGCTGAGCAGTGAGAGCCGGTATTGCGCATGCGCAGATCTAAGATCCAGTAGAAATTATAACAAAGTAAAAATCTGCTGCTATTGTTCTACTCGGCCAACAGAGTCAAAGAGTATATGAGAGTTGTATCAGGCATAATAGGAGAGTGTGTTAATTAATATATGTGGCAGTTCGGAGTAAGTCTGTAGATTTGTTTGTGTGTGTGTTTCATGTATATGCCTCTCACAACAAAATTTTGTTGGATACATTTTCCCGGAAATTATTGTGATAAACGAATATTGTCGGCACCGTTGTATGACCATTTTACACCACTGACATAATGATAATATATAATAATAATTCAAGTACATCCTTTCAAACTGCTAGTCACATCCTCATGTAAATGGCAATTTATCGAGGTCATTTTTATTTATCGTACAATAAGTCAATTAATTGCTTATCGCGACAGGCACACGATAAAACAGTGGAAACAAACATGTGTTTGACTTTCATTAGTGAATTAAACTTTGTGCCTTTTATAGTCTGTGTCCAATATTGTATATATCCTATATATATGCTAAGGTCCCGCTGCTGACACGATAGCAGTCATTAAGTGCGCATATGTGTAATTAAACCCATGATATCAAAATCTCACTCCAGCCAGGTACCCAAAGTTGGCAACCCTGTCCTAATGTTCATACATTTGTAACACTGTACACCAAAACAATAATAGGATAACACATAACACATAAGTAACAATCCCCAAGACGGCCAATTCTTCAAAAATACCCCAAACGGCCATTTGGAAATCAGCAGAGATGTTTCTATAAAGGCTGCATGGATCGGGTGGCGCAGTGGTCTGTGCGTATCATCAGATCAAGGGGGTGTTGGGGAACTCCAGTTCGAAACCCGCTCCTGTCTCAGGCCGTTGTGTCCTTGGGCAAGACACTTCACCCGAATTTGCTCCTGTGGGTATTGTCCACAGTAGATGACCATTACATGTATGATCTGTATGTGTAATGTGTATTTGTAAAGCGCTTTGAGTGTCTTTGATAAAGCGCTATAATAAATATAAGTATTATTATTAATATTATTATAACATGTATGGTTAGAATACAGCGTGTCCAAAGACGCAGCGTTTTGCTTTGCTTGTCGGCACTTTTCAAAACAAGTGCACGGAGTGCAACCAGCATTCATCTACAACGGGTTCAACAACTGGCGAAAAGCATCAGCGACTCTGAACACTCATCATGAAAGTGCGGCGCACAAGTTTGCTATGGAAACATGGAGTGAGTTTAAACAAAACAGACAAGTGCATAGGCGGCGCGTGAGGCTAAGGTTTGGGAAGGCTAAATAACTTTTTTTTACCTGACGCTGCCTGCCTCCGGCATCTATATAAATCAAATCAAATCAAGTTTTATTTATATAGCACCTTTATAAACGATTTTTGGTCTAGCCAAAGTGCTGTACATATAATGGCATTTTGTGATTTTGAGGTTATTTCAGTGAAACAGGGCTGTTTTGAACATTTGACAGATTTATGCTTAAATTCTCTGCCGAAAGTTACTGAAAGATACACTTTGGTGTATAAAAGCTGAAAAGTAGATATGAAGTACTTTGTTTTAGTAGATTTCGTCAAGCATCTGACTCATAATGGTCCCTCTAAATTTGATTCAGGGTTTGTTTTAAATGATTTGTGCTGTGTGTGTACAGACACTGAAAACACAAAAAACCATACTAGTGTTTTCTGTGTCTGTGTTTTTGCGTTTCTGTGGGTGTGTTTTTGCGTTTCTGTGTTTCTGTGGGTGTATAATACGCACGTTTTAATACACATTTATCCTACATCTTCCCTGTTATCCTCCCTTTGTTATAATCAGAGTTGTGTGTAACGCGTTACTGTAATAATATTACTTTGTCGGTAACGGTGTAGTGTAACGCGCTACTTTTAGAATTCAGTAATCACACTACAGTTACTAACATTGCCCCGACACGCGTTACTTCGTTACTTTCTAAAATCAGTCATAATCAAACCTCAACAAACACCTGCAAAGAACACATGCTAAAGGTGAAGCTAACGCACATAGCTGTTGTTTATTTATATCCCACAGTTGAAGGACATGCAGCTCTGCATGTGCGCTGGGTCTATTACAAACATTGTAAGGCCCTACAACAAGTGAGTCGCAGGACAAATGGCACCCAAGAAAAGTGCAAACCTCCCTGACGAGGTGGAGGAGATTAAGAAATCTCTCGACTTCTTATCAGCCGAAATCAAAACAGTCGTGGCGCAGCAAAATAAAATCATGGAGCTAATGGGAGAAATACAATCTCTGAAACTACAAAACATTGAAAAGGACAACAAGATCACTTTTCTGGAGAATCGAGTGGCCGACCTCGAACAATACACCAGGATGAACGATCTGATTATCAGCGGCCTGCAGACCAAACACCGGAGCTATGCCAGGGCGGCAGCGGCCTCAGAGGACACCACTGCCGGGAGAGGGGGAGCCGACTCTCCGGAGGTGGACCGTGAGTCGCTGGAGCAACAGGTGCTTTGCTTTTTGGATAGCAAGGGCATATCTGTTGACGGCGGAGATATTGAGGCCTGTCATGCCCTGCGGAGCAAGAACACAACAGCCACACCAGCAATAATAATCCGGTTCATCAACAGGAAAAAGAAATATGCACTCCTCAGACAAGGAAGGAAACTAAAAGGGACCAATGTTTACATTAACGAACACCTTACGAAGAAGAACGCGTACATCGCAAGGAGAACACGTATTCTTAGGAAACAAAACAAGATTCAAGCAACATGGTCGACAAATTGTAAAAATGTTATCAAACTAAATGGATCAACAGCAGAGATGGCGAAAGTGCTCATTATCCGGGAAATCACCGAGCTGGATTAGTTTGAGGAATGAATCATCAAAATCAACATAAGGTACCTGAAAAGCTACACACTGAAATGAACACACTAAGAACACCCATGATAAGCTTGGACACAAATCACTCACCTGCTGAATATGAAAAACTGGACTTGAAATGTTTCAAATACACGGAACATAGATCACAAACAAAAATATGCTGAAAAACCATGGATCACTAAGGGAATATTAAATGCATGTAAAACGAAAAATGAATTATATAAAGACTTCTTAAAGAATGGATCAGTAGAGGCTGAAAAAAAATACAAGTCATACAAAAACAAACTAACAATGATAATACGATGTAACAAAATGGATCATTACAACAAATTATTGGAGGATAACAAAAATAACATTAAAAATACATGGAATGTATTAAATACCATTATTAAAAAAGGAAATGGAAAGGCACAATACCCAAACAGTTTTCTGTCAAAAAACGATACAGTAATTTATGACATGACCTCAGTTGCTGAAGATTTCAATAAGTACTTTGTCAATGTTGGTCCTTGTCTAGCTAGGGAAATTCCAAATACTGGTTGTAGTGATGGTGTTGAAAGTAAATTATATATGTGAAGGAAACTATATTCTTAAGAGGGACTGATGAAAATGAAATTATTGACACAGTTAAAAAACTTAAGAGTAAAAGGTCTACAGACTGTCATGATATTGACATGTATACAGTTAAAAACATTATTGAATGTATAGCCAAACCACTAACTCGCATCTGTAATCAGTCAATACAAACCGGTGTATTTCCAAATAAAATGAAAACTGCTAAAGTCATACCAATACATACATCTGGAGATAAACATGTACTGTCAAACTATAGACCAATTTCATTGCCCTCACAGTTTTCTAAAATACTGGAAAAAATCTACTATACAAGACTAAATGACTTCATCACCAAACATAACATACTCTATGAACAACAATATGGTTTCAGAGCAAACAGAACTACATCATTTGCAGTTATAGAATGTATGGAACACATTACTTAGGCAATAGAAAAGAAAGAATATGCAATAGGGATATTTCTGGACCTTAAAAAAGCATTTGACACGGTTGACCATGAATTATTAATTAAAAAACTACAGATATATGGCATTAGAGGTGTTGCATTATCATGGCTATCCAGCTACCTACACAACAGGGAACAGTACATTGAACTACAAAGCCATACATCACAACTACTGCAGGTTACATGTGGGGTGCCTCAGGGCTCAGTCTTGGGGCCATTACTATTTATTCTGTATATTAACAATATATGTGAAGTATCAAAAATTATTAAAAACATTCTTTTTGCAGACTCTGCTGTGGGGACGATTTAGAACAGCTATTGGTCACAATGGAGAAGGAACTGAGCAGGATGAAGATCTGGTTTGACCAAAATAAATTAACATTGAACGCAAGCAAAACCAAACTCATAATATTTGGGAATCGACCAATACAGAGAAGAAACTCACTATAAATGGCGTCCAATTAGAAAGAGTATCGGAAATAAAGTTCCTTGGAGTAATCATAGACAATAAATTAAGTTGGAAACCACATATAAGTGATATAAAAGCCAAAATATCCAAATCAATAGCAATTCTGAATAAAGCCAAATACCTAATTAATCAAGCTTCTTTGTTTATGCTGTCCTGCTCCTTCATACTTCCATACATGATGTATTGTGTGGAAGTTTGGGGGAACACATATAAAACAAATACACATCCTATCTTCGACCTGCAAAAAAGAGCCATACGAGTTATACATAAAACTACCTACAGAGAACCAACAAATAAATTGTTCATCAAACTAAAAACACTAAAACTACAAGACCTGGTTGACTATAAAACTATTCAAATTATGTTCAAAGCCACAAATCAACAATTACCTCATAATATCCAGGGACTTTTCACACAGAGAGAAAGCATACACATGTTGAGAGGAAACTGCATTTTCAAAAAACCACCCGTACGAACAAATGCCAAACTTCATTGCATATCATCAAAAGGTGTTAGTCTGTGGAATAACTGTAACGATGCACTGAAATATTGTACAAGTCTATCTAAAATGAAAGTATTATTTAGGAGTCAAATCATTAATGGTTATGAACAGGACCTGTAAAATCCCATTTGTTGTTATTTCTTGTAATTGTAAAAAGTAATTTCTTTCTGATTGTTTTGAAAAAAAAAAAAAAAAAAAAGTTAACTGATGACGATGACCTAAAGTTTTATAAGAAAAATACATGTTAGAGGGGGTAGGACCAGAAAAGTGTTTTTAAGCTTCTTCTTGCCCCTGTTGAACATGAACAGAGACTATCTGAAAATTATTATTATTTTTTTTTGGTTTGTTATTATTATTTTTTGGGTACTTTGTTATAATTATTAATCTGAGTGAAAAAACAGAGAATTATATTCTCTTTTTTTTCACTCAGATTAATAATTATATATATATAGCCAGTCCTGTAAGATATTAAAATCCGATTGAAGAGAGATCTGAATTTGTGAAAAATCTGATTTGGATGTATATATAACAGTGTCATCAGCATAAAGGTGAGTACAACAATTAATGAGACAAGAAGATAAATCATTTATGTAAATAGAGAACAGAAGTGGGCCCAGAGTTGATCCTTGGGGTACACCTTTTGTTGGATCAACAGGTCAGACTGTTTTCCATTAACAACCACACATTACTTTCTACTGTGAAGGTACGAGTTAAACCATAACACTGTATTATTAGAAAGGCCAATGCCGTGAAGTTTATCCAAGAGCAGATATCGATCAACGAAATCAAAGGCTTTTGTCAAGTCAATAAAAATGGCACCTGTGAGTTCACCATCATCTGCAGCAGAGTACAAGTCATTTGTAAATTTAAGTAGGGCAGTTGTTGTGGTTGTGATTAGGCCTGAAACCAGATTGAACCGGAGATAAAATATTATAAGTAATGAGATAATGTGACAGTTGATTATAAATTATTTTCTCCAAAACTTTGGAAATAGAGCAGATTATAGAGATTGGTCTATAATTATTTGTATCAAGTAAATCACCACCTTTATGCAGTGGAATGATGCGTGCACATTTCAAATAGTCGCCAACTCACAGGTGGACAAAGACAGGTTGAACAAATCAGCAAGTGGGTACATGAGAATATGGGACGCCAGTTTTATGAACCTGTTTTCTATACCATCGAGTCCTGCACTGCCATCCACTTTTAATTCTGTGATAGCATTATGAACTTCGTGTGGTAGAATTTTCTTAAAAGAAAAAGAACTGTTGCAGTATGAGTTACTATTAGAAATACCAGTCGTCAAATAGGAGTCAGATAGTAGTGTGGAACATACATTAGCGAAATGCTGATTAAATATTTGGGCAATGGATAATGGGTCATGAATTATTGTATCAGCAGTTCTTATTTTATTAATAGAATTTTACCTGATTTATTTAAAATAGATTTAATTTTAGTCCAAAATTGCTTGGGATTCTTAAAGTTCGATGTGAGAGATTCTTTATAGTAGTTGGATTTAGCATTTCGGGTTTTGGTTTTACTTAGATTTCGGAAATGCCTGTATACTTCCCAATCGGCTATAGTTCTTGAATGACGATATATCGACCATGCTTTATCCCTTTCCCTAAAGAGACTGATGAGTTCAGAATTGATCCAAGGGAGATGTTGACCTTTGACCTTAACCGTTCTCACAGGTGGATGTTTGTTCATGACATCAGTGAACTCTTTATGCAGAAAATCCCAAGCGTCTTGTACAAAAGGTATTGGTTTGAAATCTGTCCCAATTAAGGGCAACAACATCATTAATAAATAAATCAACATTCAATTTTTATATTGTCTGATTTTGACTAGTTTTGGAGGTAGTTTAATTAATTTGATTTTCCATACGCAATAAACAATTGAATGATCGCTGAAGCGATCCGACATGACACCAGCTTTTAAGATTCTGTCAGGGTGTGACACCATTATCCGTCAAGCAGAGATTGGGTTATAAGAGTGATACGAGTTGGCTCATTAATTAGCTGTTTAACATTTAGACTACTGAAAAGTTTTTTCTCTCTATCAGATGATTTATCCAACCAATTTTTGTTGAAATACCAAGCAAGATTATTTCATTTCCGCAGGAAATGGAGTTGATAGTGTCAATTATATGGTTAAAAGACTCTGCAGGTGAAGAAGGTGGCCTACAGATGCTACCAATAGTTAAGCATTTATTTTCATGAAAAATAATTTTAAGAAAAATGCATTCAAAATGTAGAGGCTCTATAGAAGTAGCAATTAGCTCAGTCACAAGGTCAGAGGAGACATACATAGCCACACCTCCACCCCTGCTGCATCTATTGGATCTGTAAAGCAAATAATTTCAGAGATCAGTTGGACCTGCATTTTAGTATGTTTGAGTTGAGAAGAGCAATTATTAGTGCTCGCCAAACCACTCCTGGGAAAGATGGTGTTTGTTACAAAATGCTGGAACACATGACAGATAACTCTCTAGTCATTGTGTTAAGGTTGTTTAACAGAGTGTGGGCTTCTGGCCAACTTCCTTCAGTGTGGAAACAAGCGATAATAGTGCCCATCCTGAAGCCAGGGAAAGACCCTTCAGATCCATCTAGCTCCAGGCCTATTCCCTGACATCTCATTTATACAAATCATGGAAAGAATGGTTACAGAAAGGTTAACGTATATCTTAGAAAGTAAAGCTCTGTTGTCCCCATATCAAAGTGGGTTCCAGAGGGGTCGGAATACAATGGATTCTATATTGTGCTTAGAATCAGACATCAGGAAAGCACAGACCAACAAGGAAGTAGTGATTGCAGTCTTCTTTGATATTGACAAGGCTTATGACATGCTCTGGAAGGAAGGACTACTAATCAAGTTCAAATCATTGGGAATTGGTTCTAAAGCATATAATTGGGTTATGAATATTTTACTGGACAGGAAAATACAAGTAACAGTAGGTGCAGAATATTCAAGTGTTAATGCTGTGGAAAATGGTACTCCGCAAGGTAGTGTGTGTAGTCCGTTGCTGTTCAATATAATGATGCATGACATTTTTAATCAAGTTCATCCAAGTGTGGGAACATCTTTGTATGCAGATGATGGGGCTTTGTGGGCAAAAGGCCGCAATGTAGCACATGTTGGAAAGAAAATACAAGCTGCGATAGTTGAAGTGGAGAAATGGACAAATAAATGGGGATTCAAACTGTCAGTAGCTAAGACGCAGGTCATTTGTTTTACAAAACGGCATAACATTGCTCCTATATCGTTAAAATGGTTTGAGCAACCTCTTGAACGGGTTAATACAATAAGACTTCTTGGTGTTTGGTTTGACGGAAAGCTAACATGGAGCAATCATATAGGAAAAGTTCAAAATAAATGTAAAAAGGTCAACAATGTACTTCGGTGTTTGGCGGGACAGGAGTGGGGAGCGAGTAGGTCATCACTTCTGAATATTATCGGGCACTCATGAGACCTGTATTCGATGATGGGTGTGTAGCGTTCATGGCAGCAGCAGAATCTAACCTTAAAAAGCTGGATGTCCTCCAAGCTCAGGCCCTGAGAATTTGTAGTGGCTTTTAAAACATCTCCAGTATCAGCAATGCAGGTGGAAATGGGAGAAATGCCTTTAAGGATAAGAAGAGTGAAGTTAATGTTGCATTCTGGGTAAACCCTCAGGGGCAGTGATAGTCATCCTGCGAAAAGTATTTTGAAAGACTGCTGGGAGCACAATGAGTCACATTAAACAAGTGCTGGATGGATTGGCGATTTTAAAGCAGCAAGTATAGGTTTGAATCAAATACAGTATTGCCCCACAGCTCCAATCTCGTCCATTCCACCCTGGTTGTTCCCATTGCCAAAGACCTCAATATACGAGAGGAGTTAAAGGAAAAGAAAGAACTACCAGTATGGCGCATAGTCCAGAATCACTTTGCAAGATATCACTCAGACTCAACAATCATATTTACAGATGGCTCCAAAGATCCAGAGACAGGGCGTGCAGGGGCAGCAGTTTATATCCCAGTGAGGAATACACATATAGAGAAAAGGGTAACAGACCATGTGTCAGTATACACCACAGAGCTGTTGGCATTGGTGCTGTCATTGAAATGGATAGAGGAGAAAGAAATACATAACAGTGTAATTGCATCTGACAGCTTTTCAGCATTATCGAGTATACGATCAGGCAGATCTTCCTCTAGAACGGACATAATACATGAAGTATTTCTAATGTTATATAAAATGCAAATCAAAGGCAGAGCAACTCGTTTCATCTGGTTCCTGCTCATGTTGGTGTGGAGGGTAATGAACAGGGGGATATTCTGGCCAAACAAACACTCAGAAGTATGAACATAGACATCGAAGTTCCACTCAGCAAAGCCGAGGTTCAAACATTCATACAGAAATATACAGAAACAACATGGCAAGATCATTGGGACCTTAGTGATACAGGAAGACATCTTTATAAAATGCAAAGGTATGTGGGGGATGGAAGGAAGGTGGGTTTAAAATAAGGGAGGAAAATGTCATTTCTCGGATGAGAATAGGTCATACAGGTCTCAATCATACTTTAAGTATAATAGGAAAGCATCCAACCGGAAAGTGTATACACTGCAGCCAGCCAGAAACTGTTGAGCATGTTTTACTGCTTTGCAGGAAATATCGTACTCAGAGAAATGTGCTTTTCCAGACACTGAAGAAAGCAACATCCATGACTTGTCGCTATCAGGGCTGTTAGGGAAAACATCAGGCAATATATATTGAGAGATTATTACGTTTCTAAGAGAAATTGATACATTTAAAATAATCTAGAGTTTTGGTTCTTCGTTTTGTTTCTTTTGTTTATTGTTTTCTGCATAGTCTCTTGTCCACACTCCAGTCCAGTTGGTGGCGGTAATGCACCTACAGGTTGGTTTGCCAACCGCCAATAAACACGGAAGAAGAAGAAGAAGTAGATGGGCGTGATTTTAAAGTTCTTTGCAATCCGACAAAAACCGAGAGAAGAACAAGAAGAAGAGGTGAGTGGATTAAACACACGCAGATGTTTCATTACGTGTATTTACACCTGTTAGCTTAGTTTACAGTTAATCACGAATCAGAAGTTATCTTATTTAACACAGCTGTAATATTGGAAGAAAGAAACTCACAAAAAAACTTTAAAATGTGCGCCAACAATAGTTTCAAATTATCTTTAAATAAAGGCTAAAAGCCATTGGCTAACAACTAAAGTCTAAAAGCTAAAGTCTAACATGTAACGTCTAAAAGCTAACAGCTAAAGTCTAACAGCTAACAGCTACAGTTATTATTCCAGTTCGGCTCTGGGTGAGTAACAGTTGATTTGTAATGCTAAACGGACTTTATTTGAGTTATTTATTACACAAGTTGTCTTTAAGACAGTTTGAGTTGTTGTGTTGGTGTTCTTTACCATAGATATAGTTTTAAATATATGCTTGTTAGCATCGCCATTCAGTGTGACGCAGCATTTTCCCCATTGAAATGAATGGGGTTCTTCAGTTAGCAGCTAACGCTAAGCTAAGCGACGGTTTAGCTCATTAGATAAATAGATATACTTTATTTAAATAATGATTTACCTTAAACTGAGAAATGATTTTGTCAAAGTAGAAGTGTTTTCAGGCATTACACAAGTTAAGCATATTTAAAAGATACAATAAGATATAATAAAAATGAAGCATTAGCAGCAAGTTTACACACGGGACACATATCACTAGAGTATCTAAAGAATACAATATACAGAAAATACTGTGTACATGGAGTACACTAAACAGTCTTACTGGCTAATGTTTGCTTTCTGTGTTAACTTAGTGATAGTTAATGACACAGATAGCGTTATAACCGTGGTTCAAACAACCGTCAATGTCACTTTCTATGTGAATAAAGTCATTTTAATGAAATAAAAGTGAACAAACTGTGAGCTGTAAATTAGAATGTGAGTTGCTACACAGATTATGATGAATTATATCTAAATATTTGTATTGTATTAATAATAATTTACACAGAAAACCAACTTGTTATCGTAATTGTTTTGGTTAAAATAGTAAAATAAGATATGAATGAACAACAAAACTAAAATACGTGACATGTATTTGTTATTGGCTATGGGTTACTGGTTATGTTCACATACTTATTTAATTATTAAAATGTAAACCGATCTTTTTCATATGGGTGTTTTAGAGTTGTACCCCCTAGATCTAGTCTCTCGTAATTCTGCTTAAAGTGCACCAGATTGAAGCATTTTACTTCAAAATGTTCAAACATTTCTTCCCGGTATGCCTGAGAAGCAGGTATGCTTGTTTTTCTCAACAAGAACTGTAATTTAAAAGTTGGACTGTTGTAGCTTCAGTGGTTCTCAGGTTACAGTTACATAGCAGTGAATATTAACAGACTGATTCATGTGAATATTACTGCTAACCTGTGTAAAAGTTTCTCGAATAAATGATATTTTTTTTGGTGGAAGAAGCATGTATCGTTTTGTTACCCTGCCCCTCAAAGAACCGGAATTGAGAAGTAGAATCAGAATCGTGGAAATTCAAATGATACCCAACCCTACTTCTCCCCTCTGCTATGAACCTACGAAGTAGCTGTGGATTAGTTTTGTTGTGTCTGTCGGTTGTATTGAGTTGTCTTGGTTTGTGTCAGCTGTAGTTGTGTTGATTATTTCAGACACCCAGCCGGAGAAGGAGAACTGAGAGCAGCATGGAGGAGAGCAAGGAGACTCCTGGAGCTCAGGTCAGTGTGCACTTCATCACAATATATTCCTAATTCCAGCGTTTCCGCCAGGCGGGCGTCTTGCCGTCATTTGACGCCCTTATTCAGCTCGGAACGCCCTGGACTCGAGCCGAGGGCGTCCAGAATAGTTTTTATCGCTTGAAATGAGGAAAAAGGAGACGGACATCCCTCTGCTGGAGGGGCAAAGGAGTCTGGTGGGAATCTTTTCACCGCCAGCAAAGCGTGTTCCTGTGCTAGTGGAGCACGCGCGTGAACTGCGAGCGCCGGAGCCTCGCAGCGCCGAAACTGAGGCCCTGGTAAACTGTGGTAACATGAAGAGCCGCTTGGGAGCCGAAAGAGCCGGCTCTTCTTAGTGAGCCGAGCCAAATGATCCGACTCCCTAAAAAGAGCCGGGATTCCCATCACTAATACGTGAAGAGATAGTATCTGTAAGGGACGGCTCCATTCAAAATTCAAGTCCAGGGTTTCCCTCACAGAGACTTCACTTGGGCCGCCCAGGTTTAACGGCCACCAAAGGATATTTCGCTACCCATTCATTATTATTTTTGTATCCGTCCGCGAGCACGACGCCATCTGCAATCGATTTACTAGTGGACAATGATCCCTCGCTTGCTGTACCTGTTCGCTCTGCTATCGCGTGGAGGGTCTGCTAACAAGCAGCCAACAGAAAGGTTCACGTTAATGTTGTTGCACCTCACGAATGCCTAACACTGTTATCCCCAAATGAAAGATCACAACCCGTTTGAAATATACAATATGAATGCACAATATGGTTAGAGGTTAGAACGTTGTTGTCTACGATTCTTTAGTTGTCAGATCAAGTCTGAAATGTGACTTGCATCACAGCAGCTCCATGTGTAACGTCAACATAGACACATAAGACAAACACAATACATGAGAAACAAACAACTAACATGTAACATAACAGCAGGACCAGTGAGAGCTGCTCAAAGAGCCTTCAGCGTGCATCTGATCTGTAGCTCTGTGTTCCCTGAGAGGACTGACTGGAGCACAAAGGATGCTTCAGGCTGACTTCAGTGAATCTCCATTAGATGGTAGCAGTTCAGATTCTCTGTTGGAGCATGCTTTGGGTCCCAGGTGATGCTGTTGGACAGCCTCTCAGGTTATTATGGTCTGTGGGATGCCCCTGTGGGTGCATCAGAGAGGAGCTGGCTGTCCTGTCTGTGCTGTGGTGATTGGTGTTTGCAGTGATTGCAGTAACTCAGGGCACCTGGGTCTGGTGTCCTGCAGCTATTTAGAGCCTCTCTGCTCCTCTCTGGGCTCTCTCTGCTTTCCCTACAGAACCCCGGGTTTGTTGAGTATATGTTGTTGTTACTTTAGTTGCTTTACTTTGTGCACCTCAACACTCTCACACATACACATTCAGGCAACCCTCACCCTGCATTTACACGACTGATGCCACTGACGTCCACACCTCATGCCTTACTTATTGCTGCACTTCATTTCATTTGGATTGTTTCCTTTAAATAAACATGTTTTGATAACCGTTGGCATGGTGCGTCTCCTTTTTGTTTTGGTCTTTTGAGCCAGGTCATAACAAATGGGGGCTCGTCCTACGGGTTATTGGATTAAAACTTTGTGTCGTGCTCAGAGCACATGGCGTCATTTGAGCAGCTAATTAGTTGATGTGGTCCAGCTGTGTGCTGGCTCGGCGCTGCTATTTGGGGGACACATCATGTTTTTGGGTTTCAGGACGCTTTAGTGTTTGACATGGCGTCAGGTTTTGTGTGCCAATCAGAAGGTAAGACGTTGCTGCTTGTTACGCTTTTGTAAAGAGTTTCCCCTTGGGTTGCGTCTATTTGTTTTTTCATAGTGTTGTGGCGATGTGGTTAGTGTCAGCTGTTTTCGGACAGCTGTCTCAGGGGCACACCCTCGTGATTTCTTGGTGTTACCTGCGTGCAGGTCGCTCCATAAATCCGCCGGGTTCCAGTGCGTAATTACCCGCCGCAAGCCACATGAAGACTAGGTGAGATTAGTAAGATTTTGGTTGGGCAGTTGGGGGGAAAATTCTCTGTTGGGTTTTGTCTTTGCCCAGGCGTGTTGACGGTTTAATACTTTGCTTTCTGATTGGGTATAGGCAATATATTATGGCTTCTTTGTCGGCGTTTGTGGATGCGCCCTCAGTATCTTTCTCGGATGATTGCCAGAAGGCGCAGTTGGTCGAAATAGCAGAGCATTATGAAGTTGCTGTTGTAGGGAGCAAGCGGAAACATGAGATTAAAGCTGTCATCGTGTCATCTTTGTTTGAGCGGGGAGTGTTGCAGAAGAGCGAGTCTGGTGCGGCAGGGGTCGTGTCAGTAGTGGTTCAGACGGCTGGTTTGACATTCGAGCAGCAAAAGGAGCTTTTGGCCATGCAGTTTAATCAGACGTTGGAGTGAGGATGGAGCAGGAGAAGTTGAGGGGTCAGCAGCAGGAGGCAGAGAAGCATTTAGAGGTGGAGAAGGTGCTGGAAGTGGAAAAGATGAAATGTGAGAAGGTGCTGGAGGTGGAAAAGATTACATTTGAGGTGGAATATGCTATATTACGGCTGATTGGAGAGGGCAAGCTTGCTCTTAAGCCCCACGGACCCGGTTCCGGGGCCGAAATCGCGTCATTTGCAGGAAACTACGTCTAAGGAACCTTAATATTTAATAAACTATGAATATTTTATATCCATATAATGGGGAAAACTCATTTAACTGATCTTTTTAATTTTTTTTTCTCAAAAAACTCACACAATGCTAACACTGACCCTCTGAATTAGCCCCGAGCGAAAAATGCTAACCTATTACTGCACCGAAAATCGCTCCTAGCTCCCTTATTACTTATCCTAGCTGCACATCCAACACATCGTTATGATCGTAAAGACATCTAACGGTGCCCACCTCAACACTGAAAAATACAAACTCGCGACGTTATCAACAAAAACTCACATCAAAACATGTGGCGCAAGGTAGCCTAAAACGCTAACATGGCTTACCTTGGTTTTGTCTGGTCTAAACTGGTCTTCAATGGCATTAAAACGATGCTGTAGTTAATCTATAGGTTAATATCCAATGTGTCTGTGTCCACTTTGAAATGTTCTGATAATCTATAAGCAATAAAACTGCAATTCCGTTTTCAAATATCAGAGCAGGCCATTCCCACGCTCTGTAGCAAGATTGAATGTGCGAAGACGCCACCTTTTTTTTAACATGAGTGTGTGCGGGACGATTTCCCTTGGATTCTATTGGCTCTAACGGTCAGAAAGAGATGTCACGTGTCAAAATCAAAGGGGGGCCAGAGATAAGGAAAGAAGAGGTTTCTTTTGCTAAATCTGTCTAAAAAGTCAAAATGTCACTTGTTTTGCATCAATCTTGATACAGGGTACTTATTATATGTTGTACTTTGATTCCTAAAGCTTTAGTCTACTAACCCATCATCCAAGGTTAGTTTTCACTATATTTTGAACGGACACATAATTTACAGTTTTTACCATGTGTTCAATTTTCTTTAAAATAATAAACATCTATATTTTCTGACTTTTCTACATCCAACTCACAGGTTTATCATTACTTTGAGAAAAAAGATTATTAGTCTGGTGCGGCAGGGGTCGTGCCAGTAGTGGTTCAGACGGCTGGTTTGACATTCGAGCAGCAAAAGGAGCTTTTGGCCATGCAGTTTAATCAGGAGAGGTTGCAGTTGGAGTTGAGGATGGAGGAGTTGAGGATGGAGCAGGAGGAGTTGAGGATGGAGCAGGAGAAGTTGAGGATGGAGAAGTTCCAATCCAACTTTATTTATATAGCACTTTAAAACCTTCAGACCAAAGTGCTGTACAGAGAGATAAGCTCACACAACAAATATAAATACATTTAAAATACAAGATACAAACACAAAACAAACCAGAATAAACGAATAATTAAAAAAAAATAACAGCCATATAATAAAACAATAGACCACTGAAAGCAAATAAAGCAACAATCTACTTGTTTTCCAATGCCAAGGAGAAGAGGTGGGTTTTAAGACGGGATTTAAAAGCAGACAGAGTGGGAGCCTGTCTGGTGAGCGAGGGCAGGTCGTTCCACAGTTTAGGGGCGGCAGCAGAAAGCACGGTGCCCTCTGCGCTTAGACTTTGTTTTTGGCACCCTCAGGACAGAGTCCTGCACGGGTCTGATTTTCAAGACCCGCTCCCGCGACGTGCAATACCGAACCATATGCTACCCGCACATATTGCCAATTAGTTCCGCAACCCGACCCGACCCGTCGGCACAAGATCCGCGACCCGCATAGCCTATATATGAGCAGTGAAAACGTGCAATTATTAACACACGCAGTTGCATATTTGTCTCAAAAGCGTGAGATGTTGTTATTTTCTCCATCTAGGAACCAAAAGTCTCCCAGACGTTGGATTCGCTCTTGAGGAAGTGTATTGAAAATGCTGTATTCTCCGCTAGAGAGCTTCACCTCAGCCATTTTGAATGTGGCGCGCACAGTAGTGATGTGTCGGTCGCGTCCTCTCTCTCTCTCTCTCTCTCCTCTCTCCTCTCTCTCTCTCTCTCTCTCTCCTCTCTCTCCTCTCTCTCTCTCTCTCCTCTCTCTCTCCTCTCTCTCTCTCTCTCTCTCTCATCTCTCTCTCTCTCTCCTCTCTCCTCTCTCCTCCGCTCTCTCTCTCTCTCTCTCTCCTCTCTCTCTCTCCTCTCTCTCGCTCTCTCCTCTCTCTCTCTCTCTCTCTCTCTATCTCTCTCTCATCTCTCTCTCTCTCTCTCTCCTCTCTCTCTCTCTCTGGCTTTTAGTCTCTTCTTCCCAATGTTGTAAATAGTTGTCTTTACATTGTGTTATAATGCGTCTGACTGTGATTGGTGTTTGGAGAGCAGTGTTGCTGAGAGACTGGTCAGAGTGGCTCTGAGAGGGGAGCTAGCCTCAGCACCAGCTGACATAGGGGACTCTTCTCTGGGGTCAGCTCTTGGCTTTGGAGGGCTTGGAGTGGAGGGGGTCTCGGGGCTGAATCTAAGGTGGTTAAAGAATGTTAGTGCTCTCTTTTGAGTGTTGATGATCAGTGGGTATCTGCCTAATTCTGCTCTGCATGCATGTGTTGGTGTTTTTCTCTGAACACGTCAGATGTATCTGCAGAACTCTGCATGCAAAGACTCTGTTGGATGTTTGTCCCAGCGGGTAGAGCTCTGGTGACTGAGTGGACCCCACACTTCACTACCGTACAGCGCAATGGGCTGGATCACACTATCAAAGATTTTGAGACAGATTTTAATTGGAATTTGGACATTATAAAATGTTCTCTTAATTGCATTTAGAGCTCTTCTGGCTCTTTCTTTGAGTGCATTCTCTGCCATGTTGAAACTTCCCGATGCTGTTATGGTTAAACCGAAGTCGGTATAACTCATATTATGTTCGATGATATGCTTGTTTATGGTAAACTGGTATTTGCCGTCTCCCTCTGTCTCCAGTACACCAGAGGTGGGAGTAAGTCATACATGTGCAAGTCTCAAGTTACTGGGGTGAGAGTCAAGCAAGTCAAGTCCTACGAAATCCTGATGAATAACCCCAGTTTCCGCATTTAAATCTTTTGGAGTCTCTCTATTTTGGTTGTTGTCAACCAGCATTTGAGCACTTTTACCAATTCCACTCTGGTTGTGTTGCTTCCCTTTGGTTCCCCTAGCCCAGTAGGGACGTAATAGTGTGTATAGACGTGCACGTGGTTAAAACGTAGCAGCCTGCGATCGCTCGTTAGCTGTTCTAATGAAGGTAAACACAGTGAAGGCACAGCTCTTTGCAGCTGGGCTGCTCTTCTGAGATTCTGCTGAGTTACACGTTACTGCCTCCTGGTGCTGCAGAGATTTCATGAAGTGAAGGAGGTTTTTTTCTATAAAACAGCTGTGGGCAGCAGATAATGAGTCACAGACATGAATACATAGGTCAAGGCAGACTGGTTCACAGACTCTCCTGTTTTGCCGATCCGGTGCTTGAACAAATAACTCTACACCCCTGGCTGAAATGTCCCTAAAATGAAGTCCGTGTTTGAAATGTATCTCAAATAATGTATGTATTTCCCCACATAAACATAACAGTCTGCAATGAAATGGCTGTCTCCTGTGCGCTCCACTTCCTACTTTCTCCTGCGAACGAGATACTTTCTCTCTTTTTTTTTTTTTTCCATTGCCCTCTAGGGCAGGGGTGGCCAACCAGTCAGAGGTTAAGAGCCACATTTTTCTCTGTTACTGCAAAGACCACATCAAAACACAGTCACTGATACCGCTTGTTTCAGTTTTTTGTTTTCTGGAGACAAGATTTCAACCACGTTACTGATGCATTTTTGTGGCATTGGGATATATATTTTTTAAATCCTCTGGAGGAGCAGAGAGAGGAGCTGTGGATTATTTTATTGATTAATGCATCAGTGTTTCTTAGGGTCAAAAACACTAAACTCACAACTTAAAATGAAAGCGTTTAGTTTATTTAATAAAAGAGCACATGTTCAATGTGAAAAGTGACCGTAGTCATAGATTGTTTGCAATTTAGTGCTACATATATATTAAAAAAAATAAAATGTTATATATATATTTTTGTAAAAACCTTGAATTTCAGGGGGGGGCGGGGCCCCTCCAAGACAATGGTAGGGGAAACACTGGATAGTGTTTAATCAACGATAGGTCCCCCCCCCCCCTCAAAGGTGATTGGTTCACTGCATCGCAGGTATTATTGTGATTGGCTCTTGGGCCACATAAAAATTAGACGCGCTGTCAACCTGTCATACTGACACCTGACACACACACACACGTAGGGAGAGCCGGGACGAAAGTAACACGGGACAAAAGTAACGGAGCGATTTTATCCGAGCCCAAACAACTTTGACCGGCCAAATTACGTCAGAATTATCAGCATTCAATACTTAACAGACCTACTAAATATCAGGTTTAACTGTCAGGAGTAGTGTTGTCACGATACCAACATTTTGGTTTCGATACCAAGTCAAGAATTGCGATTCCGATTCTTTTTTGATACTTTTCTTAAAAAGAGGGAAACAGTCTTAAATGTAATTTATTGTGCTTTATTTCACACCAGAACCATAACACAAACTTTTAAACAATGAGAACAATAAATGAAATAAATGACAAGAATTCGTATTAAATAAAATTAATACATTTCTTACAGACAGGCCTCGTGGTGTCCGTAGGCTTGCCCTCACTGTCAGAGATATAGCTAAAATACTTCCCAAATTTCGCTTCTGGGGTCTTTTTTGTCAACAAGCCGAGGCACAGCGGCAGTTGCACTCCCACTTGCAGCCATGCTTCACGTTTTCTCACATGCTCTGGCAGCTAGCGCGTGCACGAGAGAGGGGAGGGACTTAGAGCGTGCTTGAGAGGGGCGGGACTGCAGGCACGGCTGCAGTGCAGGGAGTGGAAGCAGAGCGCTGAACACACGCGGCTCTTTATTAAAACGGGGCTTTCTCACCGGATTAGTTTCCCCTGTCATTCTTAAAGTACCGATACTAATGAAACGGAGGAATCGTAACGTTTTTAACGGCAGAGTATCGCGGTATACCTTTCAAGTATCGGTACACCGTGCAACACTAGTCAGGAGTCAGTGTCTCTCCCCAAACTCACACATATAAAATTCGATATGAACTGAAGAGCCGCATGAAACTAGGCAAAGAGCCGCATGCGGCTCGAGAGCCGCGGGTTGGCCACCCCTGCTCTAGGGGCTTCGTACAATGCAAATTTTTTTAAAAAGTAAAGTCCTTGCGAGTCATCTGTCTCACGCCTAAGTCAAGTCTCAAGTCATGAATACGAAGTCAAGTCGAGTCTTTTATCAATGTTAGTCAAGCAAGTCTCAAGTCAAAAAATATGCGAGTCAAGTGACTCGAGTCCCCCACCTCTGGTATATACTTTGGTTAGAATATTACTGTATTACTGTATCAAATATAATAAACACAAACAGTTGATAAGTAGTATTTTGTTAACTCAAGGTTGATATTAAGTGAGTTTTTATTGTGTTAACTTGTGTATTTATGCTTTTTAGATTGACTTTCTCTCTTTCTCTCTCTCTGTCCGTCTGTTCTAGAAACCGAAAGGAAGAGAGAGACGTCACAGCTGTCAGCAATGTGACAAATCCTTTATAACATCTGGACATTTAAAGAGCCACCTGCGTATTCACACTGGAGAAAAACCTTACAGCTGTGAAGAGTGTGGGACAACTTTCACTAGATCAGATGCTCTCAAATCACATCAACGTATTCATACTGGAGAAAAACCCTACAGCTGTGAAGAGTGTGGGAAAACTTTCAGTACATCAGGTACTCTCAAATCACATCAACGTATTCATACTGGAGAAAAACCTTACAGCTGTGAAGAGTGTGGGACAACTTTCACTACATCGGGTGCTCTCAAAACACATCAACGTATTCATACTGGAGAAAAACCTTACAGGTGTGAAGAGTGTGGGACAACTTTCACTAGGTCAGGTGATCTCACATCACATCAACGTATTCATACTGGAGAAAAACCGTACTGGTGTGAAGAGTGTGGGAAAACTTTCACTCAATCAGGTAGTCTCAAAACACATCACCTTATTCACACTGGAGAAAAACCGTACTGGTGTGAAGAGTGTGGGAAAACTTTCACTCAATCAGGTAGTCTCAAAACACATCACCTTATTCACACTGGAGGAAAACCGTACTGGTGTGAAGAGTGTGGGAAAACGTTCACTACATCAGGTGCTCGTAAATCACATCAACATATTCATACTGGAGAAAAACCTTACAGCTGTGAAGAGTGTGGGACAACTTTCACTACATTAGGTGGTCTCAAAACACATCAACGTATTCACACTGGAGAAAAACCGTACAGCTGTGAAGAGTGTGGGAAAACGTTCACTAGATCAGATGCTCTCAAATCACATCTTCGTGTTCATACACTCTTAAAACCATAGTGGTGTTAAGAGTGTGTGAAAACTTTTTCGTAAAGTATTCACCTTAAAGTCCAGAGCGAGTTTCACTGTTCATTAATCTGCCGAGTAGTTTCTCCAATAATCTGTTTGTTTAATAAAATGTTGTGACTTTAAACTTTGATTGGGATGTTTTTTATAGTTCCTGTTGCGTTAGCAGTCTGTTCTGGTCTAAAAGAACCAAGGATTGATGTATCTAGAACACATTTACGATGTTTTCACTTTGATCCTATTGTTAAAATGATCAGACTACCAACAATAAAATGGCCTTAGAAACAGACTCGCAACCCTGCATATCTGTTGTGTTTTGCAGCATATTATAAACATGTCATTCCCTTCTTTTCAAATACCACAGGTTGTGTAGTGATGTATTTGAGGTGTACTGTCAAATAAAATCTAATTTTATTTATAAAGCGAGTTTAAAAGCAATTTTTTGGTCGGTGCTGTACATGTAATAAATACTACAATCACATAAAAACACATTACTACAATCACAATAAATTACAACAGATATATAAAAAAACAGGGAAAGTCAGGAGTCGTGCTCCCTCTGACTAAAAGGCCAGGGAGAAGAAGTGTGTTTTAAGAGTAGATTAAAAACCCCTAGGTGTGAGAGAAAACTACTGCTCGGCAATGTTGATGGAAGAAATGGAAACTGGAGTCCGCTTTATATCAAACACTGAGTTTATTGAGAGTCACGGCCGTGAGTGAGTCCAAGGCATTTACACAACTTTCATTATGAAATCCCGAGTCAACACTGAGAAATACACAGAAAACACAGGCAATTCTACCCAGAGAATCTAGGAGGAGCCTCTGTTCGCGCCATTTCTATCATAATTAATCAAAGATCTTCAGAGACAAAGAAAGTCTGTTAAAGTCATCTGCGCAGTTGGCCACACTTCCCCCACAGGAAGGCAGGACCTTTGACCTGCTCTAAGTTACAAACAGGACACATAGGGAAAACACTAACATTTTCCCATGCACAGAATATTAATATTTCCTTCACAGATCCACCCTTTTATCAATGTATTGATAACCAATTAACATTAGTCTTAAGAATATTTCAGTCACTACTTAAATCAAATAAAATGTCCTCAGAGTTGTGTGGATTTCTCATTAAATTAATTACATCAAAAGCAGAATAAGATTGGAACAGTCAATCACAATGGTTGATACAGACAACCATAATAGAAAAAAATCATCTTTCTTCAGTGTTTGATTTCTTTTGTCAAAAAGGCACAATAATAACACATGCAATACAAAATATAATAGTAAATATATGTTTCAAAAACAAGATCTTTTATCATTTATCACTCAGTTAATCTCATTCATCAAACACAAATTCAAATTCAGCTTACATCTTAAAGATTTACTTCAAGGCAATTACTTATTAAAACACAATTAGAATGTAGGATTATAAGAAATCCAATTGAGGTATAAATCAGAATCATTAGGGATTCAGTTAAAATTCAAAGTTAAGGTATAAATTCACAGTGATGAATCGATCAATCTGTAATCTGTAAAGGTACAGTGTCCTCAATCTTTAACATTACTTTACGTTTACTTCAATACACTTATTCAAGAGTAAGGCACTTTACTACATACATTTTATTCAAATACATTTGTTCAAAAATCTGAAAAGGAAAAGTCAGACATTTTATTGTAAACAACCTGAGGAAGGAAAAGTCAAAAACATTTATTCTTTATTCTGAGTGTCAACTTTAATCAATTTATCAATCGCTGAAAGGAGGTACCCAAGGTACAGGAACTGCCATGGAGACCCATGGGTCTGGAAGCTCGGGGTCGAACATCAACATTGTGTCATCTACAGTAGAATACCCCACTAGCCTCTGTGGGGCCTGGAGGGTAGTCTTGGCAACCCTGCGTATGGCTAATTTAACTACAGTGATCAAACAGGTCACTAGGATTAGCACAACCAAGATAAACACTGCAACAGTACCAACAAATGTAACCAACCCCGCTCCCCAGGATCCAAGGGTTCCACTTAAATCCCCAAATGTAAACCTATGAGTTTCATGCAATTCTTTTATCCCATTAGCCGTATCGTGAACCATATCCATAACTTCCGGTGTGGCATCCGAGACAAAGGAACGGCACTCCGCACCAATTACTTTACATGCGCCCCCCTGGG
Source organism: Chaenocephalus aceratus (assembly GCA_023974075.1). NCBI lineage: Eukaryota > Metazoa > Chordata > Actinopteri > Perciformes > Channichthyidae > Chaenocephalus > Chaenocephalus aceratus. Next base: position 53,924 of record JAMFTG010000527.1, read on the forward strand.
CAGCTAAGAGGAGGTCCAGCGCCATGCGATTCTGTAGTGCTACCGTCCTAACTTCCTGCAATTCTTTATGTTCCGCTAACATTGCGATATTTGATACATTTAGATGATTTTCCACTACTTTGGATAATGCCATGATCTCCTGCTGACTAACATAAATGCCGTACCAGGGCAAAAATAGGCTCGCTACCTGTTGTCCTTTTGTAATGGACCTGCTGTTCCTGTGTAGAGAGGGAAGTATCGCTGCAATCTCATTTGCCTCTACTTTACGGATTAAAGGAATTAGGTAGGCTAGATAACAGGTGCCATAAAAAACGTCGTATGGTACGCAGCCATAAGCCCGGTCGCCACAAACTAAGTAAACTCTGTGGGAGGGGAATTCTGGCTAATTTTACCCTCACTATGGTATTACAGTCGCTGTGTCCCACATCCGGAGAGGTGTGAGATCCTGCTTCATTCTGGAGACAGATGGACACATTCTTCCATTCGTGTACTACAATTGGGGGAACATATATTGAACAGTCCCGTGTAGGGGGATTGCCTAGGGGTATTGGTTGTGTACAATCATGTATTTTAACCTCAACGGAGTTCACTGTTCTGGAGCCAAACCAGGGCACAACTGTTACCAAAGCTTCAACCAGCAAAGATGCCATGTGTGGTTGTTTTGTGCATGTTGGACTTGTGGAATTAACCGAACAATTAGTTTGTACCAGAGCTAACTGGAATCTGTATTCAAAAGCTAGGTTAATGTATTTCTTCACATATATGTTTTAAAAACATCAATCGTTTGAAACCGTCAGGCAGATAATTTGTATTTACTGTCTCAACAATGAGAGAGACCAGACCCTTGTACTGTAACGGTTTTCAGAGTCTGTTGAGTATGAAGGAGTGTAGCAGTCCTCAGCCTCATCGCTAATCCTAGAGTAAATGTCGTTCCAACTGATTAATTTATAGTCCGCTCTTGCAAAAGGGATTGGGCTAAACATAGGAGAATGCATGGATTCTGGCATGTTTTGGCACAGCCAACAGTTGCTAATATTACGTTCATGTGCGTAGTCTAACATTAAACTTACTGCAGAATTAGTTTTAGCTCGTTTAAAAGGAGTGATTAAGGCCTTTTGTGAATGTTTAAGTGGAGTATTGCATACAGTAGCACCTGGATTGGGAACCTGGTAATCCGGTTTCCTCACTCTACATGTTACTTTATCCCTTATCATTGTCTTAAACTGTTCTCTCGTGCTACACCACAGTTCTGGGTGCATGTCTTCAATGGTGTCGAGTGCCATTCTCACCCCCTCCGACGCCACCCCGTCCGCACGGTACCGGTCCATTGGATATATCTCCCATGTTGAGTAAACTAAGGACACATAAAATATAATAACAGTTGGATGGATCACATATTAAAGCTGGACAGTTAAAAGAAACAGTCTCTGATTTGTGATCAGGGAGGGAGACAATCCTCCTGATTCTTCCTCCTTTTCTTTCTCGTTGTGTCTCTCGCACCATACTGAATGTCTGTGTGGTGATTGGATACAACCTGTCCTTGTCGCTAGGCACTGATTTGCCCGTTGGTGTCGTTTTTCCCTCAGGGTCTGGGCCCTGAGTGGTCAAGTCGTCTGCGCTCGTAGATAAGAGCACCTTATTTTCTTCCTCAGACGGGCGAGATCCCTCGCCACCTGTCGTTGGGATTTCCACAGCTCCATCTAGCAGGGCGACCTTGGCCAGGTACAGAAGACCCAGCATGACGATGATGATGACTGCCTTCACACGCCAGCATCCGGTAGAGGGGAGAGACGACATCTTGTAGCGTGAATCCACTCCGGTCTCCCGTACTCTCAGTGCTGTTCTGGTCACTATTAACACCTGGAAAGGACCTTTCCACCTGGGAGACAGAGCATCTTTTTCAAGAGATTTGATTAGTACATTATCACCAATCTGACAGGGGTGGGTGGGCTCCTCTCCCGGCTGGGGGAGCCTGTCAGCCACCTGCCTGTGAAACTTTCTCAACATGTAAGTTAGATATTTGACATAGTTAGTCATGTAATCATCTGTCCACAAAAGAGTGAGTTTGTGGGGTGTTACTGAGGGGCTAGATCCTGCGAACATTACCCTTCCCATCAATACCTCGTGTAGGCTAAGCCCTGTCGTTGCATTTGGTGAACTTCTGATCGAGCACAGAACTAGCGGCAGCGCGTCTACCCATTTTAGTCCTGTGGTCAACATTGTTTTAGTGAGTTTCTCCTTTATAGTCAAGTTCATTCTCTCAACCTGGCCTGAGCTCTGTGGGTGATAGGGAACGTGCAATTGCCATTTGAACCCTAACACTGTAGCTAGACTCTGGGTTATCTTAGAAATGAATGCTGGACCTCTGTCACTGTTAATTCCTTTGGGCACACCACATCTAGGAATAACATCTTTGAAAGACACTTTACAACTGTTCTAGCGTCTTCTTTTCTGGTAGGGTAGGCCTCTACCCATTTGGAGAACTGGCACACTATTACCAAAAGATTTTGAATCCTTGGCATGGTGGCATATGTGAAAAGTCAATTTGCATATTTACAAAGGGCCCCGAGGGGGGCGGTAAGTGTTCATGCTGAACTTGACCACTTCTTCTTCTTGTCTGCTGGCATATCATGCATCTATCTACAAGGGTCTGTGTAGCTAGTGTGATGCCTGGAGCAAACCATTGGGACTTTATAATCCCATTCATCCCTCCTTTTCCTACATGTGATTTGCCATGTGCAACATGTGCCAAAACATGGAGGAACGAACGTGGGCAGACCGTCCGTCCGTCTGGGTGGGCCACAAGCTGGACTCAGCGTCAAGTGTACAACCTCGTCTTAGCCATAAATCTTTCTCCTAACATCAGCGCGGGCTTGCATGTCCGCGACATCATTAAAGTAAGGCAAAGAAATGGGTTCTGCGGGTTGTGTCAAGGGGCATTGGAGCACCATAGAAGAGCAGGAAACTGCTGCTTGTTTAGCCGCGGTGTCGGCTAACGCATTTCCACGCGAAATAGGATCATCAGAATTTGTGTGAGCAGCGCACTTAACCACTGCTAGCTGTGTAGGGAGCATGATAGCGTCTAATAGCTGAGCTACTAACGCATGATGTTGAATAGGCTTACCGGCCGATGTTAAGAAACCGCGCATTTTCCACAAGACACCAAAGTCATGGCACACACCAAATGCATACCTGGAGTCTGTGAAAATGGTTGCAACTTTATCTTTAGCCAAAATATACGCCCTCAGCAGAGCATACAACTCTGCAGCCTGAGCCGACGTGCCATTTGGCAAGGCCCGGCTTTCTAAAACCTCCCAGTCGTTCACAACAGCATAGCCTGCTAAGTGTACTGTGTCAGACGGCCTGCTCGCAGACCCGTCTGTGTATAGAATCATATCTGAATTAGGGATAGGAGTTTGCAACATATCAGTTCTGGGGAAAGAAGACATGTCAATCGTTGTGACACAGTCATGTGTGATTTCAAAATCTGGAATCGGTAGCTGGGTTTAGAGGGGGGGAGCGTTTAAGTGTGATGTGTGGGCTTGAAAGAATTATTGCTTCATAACCAGAGCGCCTTGCTGCTGTCATATGCTGAGTAGCAGAGGTGTTCAGAATATGCAAAACTGCATGTGGGACATGTACTACACAGTCACTGGCCAGTACAATGGGAGAGGATTGTTTGATAACAATTGCAACTGCGGCCACTGCCCGCAGACATGAAGGCATACCAAGTACCACAGGGGAGAGTCGAGATGAGTAGTATGCAACAGGCCGGAAATTAGAGCCATGCTTCTGTACCAAGATGCCCGTCGCAAAGCCCCCCTTCTCATGGACGTGCAGGTGAAACGGCTGATGGTAATCAGGGAGCCCCAGGGCCGGAGCTGATGTCAGGGCTCACTTTAAGTCCTGAAAAGCTGTGTGCATGTCCTCAGACCATTGAACAATGTTAGGAGCAGAGTGGCAGCACGCAGGACAGAGTCCATAGCAGCGTATTCGTATATACAGTGTGCAGTAGTTAGCCATGCCCAAAAAAGACAGCATGTCTTTCTTTGTGGTGGTGCCACTTTGTTCAAAAGGCAAATCCTTGCTGGCGAGAGGAGTCGGTGTCCATCCCTCAGAATGTGACCCAGGTATGTGACCTCAGTCTGGCAGTACTGCAACTTAGCCAGGGATGCTCTGTGTCCGCATTCAGAAAGTCTTTTCATGAGCAGAATGGAGTCGATGCGACATGCGTCCATGTTGGGAGAAGCTAACAACAGGTCATCTGCGTACTGAAGCAAGGTGCTACCTCCTGTAAGGACCAAAGTGTCCAGATCTCTCTTAACCGCTGCTGCGTACACAGTAGGCGACTCTACATACCCCGTGGGAGGCGCGTGTATGTGATTTGTTTACCTTTCAAAGTAAATGCAAACAGATACTGGCTGTCTGGATGCAGAGGAACAGAGAAAAATGCTGAACACAAATCGATTACTGTGTAACATTTCGAATCTGACGGTAATGATGCAAGAATTGAATTAGTGTCAGGCACTATAGGAGCTGTCGGAATGACAATAGCGTTAATAGCTTGCAAATCTTGGACAAAACGCCACTCATCAGGGCGATTGTGTTTAGGTATGGGCAGAATGGGCGTGTTACATGGACTTGTTGTGTATCTTAACACGCCCTGATCGAGCAGAGATTGGATGACTCCTTCAATTCCCAAAATGGCTCTATGGGGTAAATTGTGCTGTCTGATAGCTGGCAATCTGGCATTGGCTTTAAGTGTGACTCTGTGTGGAGGGGCTGAGCAAACAAACCCCACATGATTTTTGTGTTTAGCCCATAATGTGGCCGGAACCTCAGAAAAATCTGAAGGGGGTCCATATTGTGTGAGTGCAGGTGGCTGTAAATGGAGAAATGTGCTTTGAGGGAGAGAAAGTTGCTCAGAGAGACACAGCATGTAATGTTGTTCTCCGAGGTTAATTAGATTGTGTGTGTGTGTGTGTGTGTGTGTGTGTGTGTGTGTGGTTGTGGTGTGTGTGTGGTGTGTGTGTGTGTGTGTGTGTGTGTGTGTGTGTGTGGTGTGTGTGTGTGTGGTGTGTTGTGTGTGTGGTGTGTGTGTGTGTGTGTGTGCGCGCGCGCGCGCAACACGTTCTCACTCCCATCCCGTCACATATTGACGGACGGTCAGGGCCCCTCCCGTCGCTATATTACGTACAGGGTACCCCTTTCCCGTCATTTTCTACGGGCAGGGCGTCCCATAGACCTTCATTGCGGACACAGCGGACCCCTTGCCCGTCAGGCTTCTACGGGCAGGGCGTCCCATGGACCTTCATAATGCCTATTTTAAGGTTCATTTGGCCATTAAATGAATGAAATGCTCACGTCAGTTTCCGGTTATTTTTATTGTTAAATTCAGTTCCTGAAGAACACCAAAAAAGACCGAGATTATGGAATTAAACCAATAAATAAAGCAAGGATAATTGTGTGTTATTGGTGAGTAAATAACAGTGTGTTATTTTGAAAAGAATAATAAATTAGAAGGAAAAAAAGATTTTAAAAATACGAGGCTCTGAGCCCCGTGTATTTTCCTCACAGACATAAGGTAATCTTCATCATAACTAGCAAACTAAACATCATGTACATGTACTGCACAAATAATCAGAAATAAAAACTCATTACTCGCATACAATGACATCAAAACGCATTTTAATGGCCAAATGAACCTTAAAAAGGCATTTTCACCGAGAATAACACGAAGGACAGCCATTGTTGTTGATCACGTGGTCTGGGAGCTGTTGCAGCGTCCATAGCAACCACCTTAGCAACCATGAATGTGTACACATTCATGAAGTAATCTTCGTCATAACTAGCAAACTAAACATCATGTACATGTACTGCACAAATAATCAGAAATAAAAACTCATTCGCATAAAATGAGATCAAAACGCATTTTAATGGCCAAATGAACCTTAAAATAGGCATTATGAAGGTCCATGGGACGCCCTGCCCGTAGAAGCCTGACGGGCAAGGGGTCCGCTGTGTCCGCAATGAAGGTCTATGGGACGCCCTGCCCGTAGAAAATGACGGGAAAGGGGTACCCTGTACGTAATATAGCGACGGGGAGGGGCCCTGACCGTCCGTCAATATGTGACGGGAGGGGCCCTGACCGTCCGTCAATATGTGACGGGATGGGAGTGTGTGTGTGTGTGTTGTGTGTGTGTGTGTGTGTGTTGTGTGTGTGTGTGTGTGTGTGTGTGTGTGTTGTGTGTGTGTGTGTGTGTGTGTGTGTGTGTGTGTGTGTGTGTGTGTGTGTGTGTGTGTGTGTGTGTGTGTGTGTGTGTGTGTGTGTGTGTGTGTGTGTGTGTGTGAAGCCTTTGCAGCCCTCAGCACAGCATGGCAGTGGGCTGCCATGGCCCCCACTTCTTCAGGTTCACTTCCTGAAGTGACCGCTATTGTGAGGTGAGGGATCTTCTCTGCAGCATAAAGAGCCTGCTGTTTGGTTGTGAGCCTCAGGGGCAATGCGCACCCCTGGGGTCCTAAAAATAGAAACTGTTTACATTCCAACTGATCTGAGCTGTTGCAAAAACCTCTTACTGATAGTGCATAGTCATCTGATGCGTTAAAAGCAGCTGTGCAGTGACAATTCAATACAGGCCGCATAAGGGACATTAAAGAAGCACACACAGGGGAAATGCTAGCAATTTTCTGAATTCCTGTTGTTGAGAAAACAGAAATCATGTTGAAATCTGGAAATGACCAACAATAAAGGTTGTCCTGAGATGATTGAATGAATTGGACAGCTTGATAGACTTTGCTGTCAGGAATAGTCAAAAACAATCCGTCTGCAGTGCAATGTATTGTTGCTTGTAATTTACAAAGCAAATCTCTGCCCATTAGATTAATAGGACTTCCATCTGAAATAATGAAAGAGTGTTGGAAATGTGATCCTTCAATTGAAATATTAGTTTTCTCTGAAATGGGCTCGGACATAGGAATGCCAGAAACTCCCATTGTTGTGACAACATTATTGGTTGCTTCACACACTTTTTCCTTCGTGCGCACTGCTGATAATGTTGCTCCGCTGTCAATCAAAATGTCTACCGCTTTACCACTGAAATCAACGGGCATAATCGGATCTTCACGCGGGTTATTGGAAAGGCGAATTGTTGCTGCTTGAATGGGGAAATGCTGTGGATCTGACCCTATTTCTTCATGATGGCACCCCTATCTTCTGTTAAATTGACTTTGCTGACCGTTTTGCCCCTGCCTGTCGTATCGACTGTTAAGGGGGGGGGGAGGCAGTAATGCCGGGTGTTGGCGGGGGGGCTGGGGGAGAGCAGGCAAAGGTTGTGCGTCCTGCTGTGGTTGCCAGCGTCGTCCGCATTGTCCTGCCCAGTGATCCGTTGCCCCACAGACATGACACGGCGTCAACTTTCTGGGATTTTTATTCTGCTGCTGTCTGCCCTTGTCTTGGTAACTTTGTGATCTCCCCTGATTTTGATACTGCTGTGTGCGGTTTTGTCCCTGAAACTGCTGGGAGTTATCCACACTCTGATAAGCCTGTGTATTTTGAGGCAACTTTTGCGCAATTCTGGGGTTCAGAAATATCTGATTTCTGTGCAACGCGCGCATTATTGCGAGAGTTAATTTCCATGTTTTAATTTGCCAATCTGGGGTAGCCATCATATACGCCTGAGCTGTTTCAGGGATTAAATTATGCAACAAAGTCTGAATGGCGAACAAATCATTGCCCTCTCTTTTAATGCCCACATTATTGTCCCACACTATCATGAAACGCTGGAGAAATTCTGGGACTGTTTCTGTTGGGTTCTGTACGCAAGCCAGTGAAAATCAACGGACTCGTTTGTGGAGACAGTATTACCCATGTTTAACGGTTAGTACAATAAAACAAACACTGCAATTAGACAAACAAACATAAAAACTCTCAACAACTCAGCCTGACAAAAACTCTTCCAGCCTATTTTAATCCGAATTAGGGAGACTTTCAGAGGGGGTTTTAATTATGAGAGCCTTCTTTACTCATAATGTTGTGTTCAGCAAACACAACAGCTAAATTCAGCAATTCATATAACATTCCCATACCACGCATTAACCACTTTCTTTAGTTCAAAAATGGTAATAGTCGCGGAAATAATGTCGTATGTTCCTCTCTCTGCATGCTGCTCTCCACAGGGGGCGGAGAATCGGCACCTCAGCAGAAATGCTGTTGATTTAGGCAATTTATCCTCTGAAAACTCCTAAATTCGGCGATTCGTTTAAATACAAATCTGCGACATTGCTTCTAATTCAGAAAATCCACTTTACTGGTGCTCCTTTTAAAAGTTTCTCTCCGAATATTTGCTCTGTGTAATTGCCTGGTGATTTAATTCCAAGAATCACACACAGAGGAAATCGATGAAATTCGATATTCCGAGGTGATTTATTAACCCCAAATATTCTCATAGTTTTCACATGGGCCGTGCTTGCTCGTAGACACCTGTCCCAGCAACAATCACGGGGAAATTGGCCAGGACAACGTCCTCTTGACACCGATTCCCGAGGTTATGATTAGCCTCCAGATGTAAATGAGTAGAGAAACCCAAAAATATTGTAGCAGCTCAGTTCTCTCAGGTAATTTTGTGTGAAACCGTTGATCCCAAACGCTGGTAAGACAATCTCAAAATAGAATTGTACTTACCAGCCTCTGAAGATCTTTTGGTGTCCTGTTCCGTGACGCCAATCTGTGAGAGAAACTTCTGCTCGGCAATGTTGATGGAAGAAATGGAAGCTGGAGTCCGCTTTATATCAAACACTGAGTTTATTGAGAGTCACGGCCGTGAGTGAGTCCAAGGCATTTACACAACTTTCATTATGAAATCCCGAGTCAACACTGAGAAATACACAGAAAACACAGGCAATTCTACCCAGAGAATCTAGGAGGAGCCTCTGTTCGCGCCCTTTCTATCATAATTAATCAAAGATCTTCAGAGACAAAGAAAGTCTGTTAAAGTCATCTGCGCAGTTGGCCACACTTCCCCCACAGGAAGGCAGGACCTTTGACCTGTGCCCTGCTCTAAGTTACAAACAGGACACATAGGGAAAACACTAACATTTTCCCATGCACAGAATATTAGTATTTCCTTCACACTAGGGTCTGGGCCGACCTCACATGGAGGGGCAGAGTGTTCCAGAGCCTAGGGCCCGCTGCTGCGAAGGCTCGGTGCCCTCTGGTTTTGAGCCTGGTCTTGGGCACTATCAGCAGCAGCTGGTCAGCAGACCTTAGATCTCTGGCTGGGGTGTAGCGCTGGAGGAGTTCAGCTATATAGGCTGGAGCCAGCCCATTTAGTGCTTTAAAAACAAATAAAAGGAGTTTAAATCAATTCTGAACCGAATTGGAAGCCATTGCAGTGAGGCCAGAATTGGGGTGATGTGGTCACGCTTTTTGTGGCCAGTCAGAAGACGTGCAGCTGCATTCTGCACTAGCTGGAGGCGTCTAATTGACGCCTGGTCCATACCCACGTACAGAGTGTTGCAGTAGTCCAACCTCGAGGTAACAAAGGCGTTAATAACCCTTTCCAGGTCTTTAAAAGATAAAAACGACTTGGACTTGGCCAATAGTCGTATTTTAAAAAAGCAGGTTTTGACTACGCTGCTGACCTGCTTATCGAATTTAAAAGCGCTATTGAAGGTCACTCCAAGGTTCGTGACAGAGGGGAGGATATTATTTTTGAGGGAGCCCAGAATATCAACCTAGGAGGCTGGAGGTTGGGGTCCAAAAAATAACCTCAGTCTTGCTCTCATTGAGGTTGAGGAAAAAAACGGTCAAAATCATCCCCCTTCTAAAACTGCCATTCCCCCTTTCCATCCCTTATGTAATTGTATCAATGAACGTGGCACTATTATTACTGCTATTTCAACATTAATTTTGCGCATTTTGAGTAAAATACTGTGGGCGAGGGAGCACGCACACGCAATGACATTTTTACCAAGTCACTGACGCTATACTATGCGAGTGCCCTAGTGGGCGCCAGAGCGCCGTGATGCGCCTGTTTGATCGATGCCAGAAGCGCAGGTAACCGTCATCACAATGGCCAAGCGACCAGGAGGACAACGCGATCTGAGGGACTTCATATTTAAAAATACTAAAAATAACATTTCAGGTAAGTCAAGAGTCAGTAATCTTAGTCATTACTCATTACTTTACTCACCAAAGGTGGCATCTATGGACATACGCAGCAATAACAACTTAGTTTGGAGTTTAGCTACGTTTTTCTCTCGTGTTAGCTAGCGGGTAAGACTCAAAACTGTTGATGAAATGATACCACCAACACCAGAAGAGCTGAAACCCCTCCTTCAAGCAGTGAACACTCTGGTCATCTCCACAGCTGAGTGTGAACGTGGGTTTAGTCAGATGAAGATTTTAACCAACTAGAAGCTCCCTAGAGGTAAAAAGCATGTCAGCCTTGCTTTTCATCAAGTGTGTTGGCCCTCCACTGAACAAGTTCAGACCAGAGGTATATGTCAAGACTTGGCTTCAAAGCCATTGCTTAGCTAACAATCCGAAAGCAAGAGCCAGAAAAATTGAGACCAAAAAGCATGATGATGAAAATCTTTGGAAACTTCTATGAGATGGGACAGAGTGGAGTAGGCAGCCATTGACAACATTGGTCCTATTTTGTATTATCTGTATAATCTTTTAATATATTTTCATATTTTGTAAACAATTTCAATTTGCACTTAATGCCCTGTTAAAAAAAGTAACATTGGGAATGTTAACATAAAATATTTGTATTTGAACTGCAATAAAATGATGACGGATACATTTTTTTCCTCAATTTTTTCATGAAGTGCTTAATTTACATAATGATTTAATTAATTACGATACAAATGTAACCCTTTAGATACCAGTTTTGATTGTATACCAGTAACTGCTTTTTTGAAAAAATACATAATATACATAATATATAATTCAATATTCTAAAAACTATTTTGACTATTATTAGTATAATCAGTTGATCCATCTGCATAATAAATGAGGGACTGTTAACCTACAAGATTTGTACCAAATACTTCCATTATAACCACATTTGTGTATCCCCTACCCCCCTTTAAATTAAAGTGAAAAAAAGATTTTGCACTAATTGTCCTCTGCATTTTACCCTAAATGTTAGTGGTGCCTTCACTTGGGGAGTCCTTACCCCAAGTGAAGGAGTTCAAGTATCTTGGGGTCTTGTTCTCGAGTGAGGGATCAATGGAGCGTGAGATGGGCCGGAGAATCGGAGCAGCGGGAGCGGTACTGCAGTCGCTTTACCGCACCGTTGTGACGAAAAGGGAGCTGAGCCAGAAGGCAAAGCTCTCTGTCTACCGGGCCATTTCCGTTCCTACCCTCACCTACGGTCATGAAGGATGGGTCATGACCGAAAGAACGAGATCGCGGATACAAGCGGTCGAGATGGGTTTTCTCCGCAGGGTGGCTGGCGTCTCCCTTAGAGATAAGCTGAGAAGTTCGGTCATCAGGGAGGGACTCGGAGTTGAGCCGCTCCTCCTTCGCGTCGAAAGAAGCCAGTTGAGGTGGTTCGGGCACCTAGTTAGGATGCCACCTGGGCGCCTCCCTAGGGAGGTGTTCCAGGCACGTCCAGCTGGGAGGAGACCAAGGGGTAGACCTAGGACCAGGTGGAGGGATTATATCTCTTCGCTGGCCTGGGAGCGCCTTGGGACCCCCCAGTCAGAGCTGGTTGATGTGGCCAGGGAAAAGAAAGTTTGGGGCTCTCTGCTGGAACTGCTACCCCCGCGACCCGACCACGGATAAGCGGGAGAAGATGGATGGATGGATGGTTAGTGGTGCCATGGCAGCCCGGGACCGACTCTAATTCTGAGGTGCCTTGGTCAAGAGCAATGAAAGGAGTATCTGAACATCCATAACATGCATGTTGTTTTAGGAGTATAATATTATCTTTATGCAGGTTGGTCTCGCACCCTCGGCGGGTTATCGGCACAAATTATGTCCCCATGTGATAAAATCCACCATCCCCCCTGATTTTTTTTTACAACTTGAGTACTGTATATATTGTATATATATTATATATCATGCTAAGGTCCCGCTACTGACACGATAGCAGTCATTAAGTGCGCATATATGTAATTAAACCCATGATATCAAAATCTCACTCCAAGCTGAACTCAAAGGTTGGCAGCCCTAAAGTAAATAGAAAACGTAAACTAGCTGACTAGTAAGATAGATAGCAGACATCAGCTAGCTGTGAAGTAGATGGCTAATGTTAGCAAGTTAGCTTGTTTGCTAAAGCTCGCTAGCTAAATATCGCAATTACACATTGGTATTGCAATTACACTGCTTATGACTATAAAAACTGTTTATTGTTGCTCGTGAATGCCACTTCACCAATATGTAATGACTACATACTTTTATAAGCTACAACTTACTTTAATTTAATATTTTGACTTTTTATCTACTCCTGCTGTTCCAATTTGATTTTGCGGTGTGAGGGGAATAACATAGTTTACTCTGAAAATGTTTAAATTCAGGTTTGAAGGGCTGTATTGCTGTGTGAAATAAACGGAAATAATTTCAGATCTACAATATCTTTTGAAAAAACATCACATTTTATCACAAAATAAATCGTAAATAGAGGAATTTGAAGCCATTTCCAGACCTGTCGCTATGACTACAGACACTGCACTTTTGGATCTACATTGAGGGGTTTAAATAGCAGGAATCTTTACAGACGGAGCGAGGTGAGAAAAGGAGACAGGAAGTGGGACGAGAGGCTTTGTCGTCACTACATCAACACAACATCAGCAGGAGAGGACTCTTTAAAGTAGAGACACCACATACTGATATACACCTAAACATCAGCAGGAGAGGACTCTTTAAAGTAGAGACACTACATACTGATATACACCTGAACATCAGCAGGAGAGGACTCTTTAAAGTAGAGACACTACATACTGATATACACCTGAACATCAGCAGGAGAGGACTCTTTAAAGCAGAGACACTACATACTGATATACACCTGCACATCAGCAGGAGAGGACTCTTTAAAGCAGAGACACCACATACTGATATACACCTGCACATCAGCAGGAGATGACTCTTTAAAGTAAAGACACTACATACTGATATACACCTGAACATCAGCAGGAGAGGACTCTTTAAAGTAGAGACAATACATACTGATATACACCTGAACATCAGCAGGAGAGGACTCTTTAAAGTAGAGACACTACATACTGATATACACCTGAACATCAGCAGGAGAGGACTCTTTAAAGTAGAGACACTACATACTGATATACACCTGATCATCAGCAGGAGAGGACTCTTTAAAGTAGAGACACTACATACTGATATACACCTGAACATCAGCAGGAGATGACTCTTTAAAGTAGAGACACTGCATACTGATATACACCTGAACATCAGCAGGAGAGGACTCTTTAAAATAGAGACACTACATACTGATATACACCTGAACATCAGCAGGAGAGGACTCTTTAAAGCAGAGACACTACATACTGATATACACCTGAACATCAGCAGGAGAGGACTCTTTAAAGCAGAGACACTACATACTGATATACACCTGAACATCAGCAGGAGAGCACTCTTTAAAGTAGAGACACTACACGATATACACCTGAACATCAGCAGGGAGGACTCTTTAAAATAGAGACACTACATACTGATATACACCTGAACATCAGCAGGAGAGGACTCTTTAAAGTAGAGACACTACATACTGATATACACCTGAACATCAGCAGGAGAGGACTCTTTAAAGTAGAGACACTACATACTGATATACACCTGAACATCAGCAGGAGAGGACTCTTTAAAGTAGAGACACGACATACTGATATACACCTGAACATCAGCAGGAGAGGACTCTTTAAAGTAGAGACACTACATACTGATATACACCTGAACATCAGCAGGAGAGGACTCTTTAAAGCAGAGACACTACATACTGATATACACCTGAACATCAGCAGGAGAGCACTCTTTAAAGTAGAGACACTACATGCTGATATACACCTGAACATCAGCAGGGGAGGACTCTTTAAAGTAGAGACTACATACTGATATACACCTGAACATCAGCAGGAGAGGACTCTTTAAAGTAGAGACACTACATACTGATATACACCTGAACATCAGCAGGAGAAGACTCTTTAAAGTAGAGACACTACATACTGATATACACTTGAACATCAGCAGGAGAGGACTCTTTAAAGTAGAGACACTACATGCTGATATACACCTGAACATCAGCAGGGAGGACTCTTTAAAGTAGAAACACTAAACTGATATACACCTGAACATCAGCAGGAGAGGACTCTTTAAAGTAGAGACACTACATACTGATATACACCTGAACATCAGCAGGACAGGACTCTTTAAAGTAGAGACACTACATACCAGAGGTGTGGACTCGAGTCAGAATCGAGTCATCAATTTGATGACTTGAGACTCGACTTGACAACATCACAAAACACTTGCGACTCGACTTGGACTTGAACACCAATGACTCGGGACTTGACTTGGACTTGAGCCTTCTGACTTGAGGTGACTTGATACTTTAATTTATTCAAAAAAGTTCCTCGCAATATATTTACCGAAACAACAAACCAAAACGTTGAATCTCCGCAACTTCCCCCATGATATAGCTATTAACCAATCAGGTTGCAGGAGAGAGTCATTGCCATGCCGCTGCTGCTGCGTGACCCAGCACTATCGAAAAAATGATACCGAAGGTAGTCGCATTTGGCTACAAAAACTACGCAGTTATAAAAAAAAGCGAACGGCACAATGCTTAACCTGTGCCGCACACATCAGCAACAACCTCGAACTTTGTTCGCCATCTGAAACTGCATAAAGAACGGTAAGTCAAGTCTACTATTAGCTGTTTGTTCATCTCATGCAAACGTTAGCTTAAAAGCTACATATCTGTTGTCTATCCAGCTAAATAGATGCGGGTTCTATAAACAGTCTATGGTTAAAAATATACGGTTGCATTGAATACACAATGTAATATGTTAGCATTACAGGGGCCAAGCCGCTAGGATAACGTTATGTTGCCGTTCTCCAGAGACAAATAATGAATATCCCGCGTATGCGATCCAGTTGTTGTGATTTGATTCTGTGCACTGGGACGGTCTAGCTAGCAGGTAGTCATCATTGTGTCTATAAATATAGCCTTTATATTTACAAAAAACGACCAGAAAGGTATCTAGTTCCCTCTATATTTTCACTGATGGATAGCGGTAGTGTTGCACTCAGAAATTCGGTTCTCTTTCTTCACTGTCAGCACTTTAACCCCACAACGAGTACACTTTGAACACACACTTATTCTTTGCTGCGTCATAATTTACCGCCATAAACTCCTTACTTATTTTAATCCAACGAAGAAGCCACGATCTTCTTCGACTTGTTCTTCTCTTGTCTACTCAAAGGCGCCACATTGTGGCGAAAACTAGCAACAACAACAATATTAATACTGCTTCGAAGCACACAATATGGAGATGTGAATGACATTAGAAAATGATTAGGTACAACATTAAATACAAATAAAAATAGATTGTGGGGTCAAATACTGTACACAGTGGAATTAAACATTCTTAAGATTAACGTTGCATTAACTTAACATCAGGGATCTTATTAATACATTCCTGCTGACAGTCACAGTAGCCTAACCTTACTGATCCCTCTTAAAATTAAAATAAAAACACGTTACTTTACCAGCAGATAGACAATTGATAATTCAATTATTAATGTGACTAATAAAGAGCAGTTTGATCTGCAATTCGAGAAAGAACAACAATGCATTTACTAATTGTTGTTTTCTTCATATGTTTACCTTTTAACAGATATGAAGAATACCAGAGGAACAAAAGCATTACAAATGATGCACAACAGCCTTCAGTCTCACAGTTTTTTGGCAACCAAGATGGACAGTACAGCGTGAATCATCCACAACAGAAAGCTATCACTAATGCAATACTGTCCGACTTAGTTGTCGATTGCAGCTTGCCCCTGTTAATTATTGAAAATAAGAGTTTTCGCCACTTTCTGACAGCAGTTGACAGAAAGTACAGGCCCGTTTGTCGCAGACACTGACTGTGAAAGTAGAGAACCTTGCTGTGGAAAGACGTTTAAAATTAAAAACCCGGATGAGTAATATCAATCATGTCTCAGTCCCTGTGGACATTTGGTCTGACAGAAAGATGAGGGGATTCCTTGGTGTTACTGCACACTATTTAGAGAAGGATGAAGAGAGGAGAGCTGAAATCCAATCTCCTGGCCTGCGACCGCTTCAAAGGCTCACACACAGCTGAAAGAATCTGTGAGCAAGTTGAGGCTGTATGTGGTGAGTACAGCATTAAAAACAAGATAGACTACATTATTAGTGACAATGCCGCCAACATGCGTAAAGCGTTCACTGTGTGCTTCCCAACGGATCAAGAAGATGAAGATGTTGATGAAGAGGATGATCTTGATGACCCAGAGCTATGGCATGACCTTTCCCTTGAAGATCAGGAAACGGTAGATGCTGCCCTGGCAAAAGAACAGCGCTTGCAGTGTTTTGCGCACACACTGCAGCTGGTGGTGGGAGACGGATTGAAGGAAACAAAAGGAACAACCTCTTCTCTTGCAAAGTTGTCGAAGCTCAGCTCACTGCTGCATACAAGCACAACTTTTAAAGATGTGTTTGATGCTGAATTTGGGGAACAAAGAGGCATCCCTGCTGCTGTCATCACAAGATGGAACTCGACACTCAGGCAAGTGAAGGCAGTACTCCGTTGTGAACATCCGAAGCTTTGCCGTGTACTAGAAGAGGCTGGGCACGAGGAGTTGTTGTTCACAGCACGGGAGTGGAATGTTTTGAAGGAGTTGGTGGACATCATGAATCCATTTGGAGAAGCAACAGATTTGACACAAGGGGAAAAGATAGTGACAATCAGTTCTGTTGTTCCATCTGTCCTGTCCCTAAATCACCACCTCGAGAAGCTAAAGCCACAAGTCCGTTTCCTCAGCAGCCTGGTTAGAAGTCTCCAGGTGTCCCTGAAGAAAAGGTTTGGGGGGATTTTCATCAATGTGAAAATGGCCACATTAACACAGGATGGAACAACTGCCCCTTTTCAGATCCTGTGTACCTCAAAGCAGCTGCTTTGGATCCAGCCTTTTCTCTGATGTGGATAGACCACCATGTGCTGGTCAGTCTTGAGGTCAAAGCTGAGGTTCTACAACATGTGAAAGGTAAACTTCATTGAGTTTATTATTACTATTTACTCATAATTTCCTTTTAATTGATTGCAACAATAATATGTGTTCAGTTTAACCTACTGCATCGCCAATACAAAATATAATAAGGGCTTTTTTTTTTTTTGATTTTACATGTTTGCCAGAACTGATCCTGCGAGAGGCTGTGGAGACAGAGCAACCTACGCCTTGTGTTGATGAGGAAGAGCAAGAGAGCCTTGGACAAGGTGAAGGGCTGTTTGCTGCCTACCATAAGAGGAAAGAAGGATGTTGGGACCACTCCAGCACTGCAGCTAAGTCACTATCTCCACATCGCTGATGGACAGAATGTCCTTTTGTTCTGGGCAATGAACATGAAGGTTCTTCCTTCGCTGTTCAAAGTGGCCATCAGAGTTTTGGCAGTGCCTGCCTCCAGTGCTCCAGTGGAGCGAGTTTTTAGCCATGGTGGCATCATCCTGCGACCCCATCGTGCACAAATGAGTGACCGACTATTGACCAATGGTCTTTTGCAAATGCAATGCATTATAGGGCCCCGAAATAATAGAAAAAGTGTGGGTGAATGAAACTGTTACTTTGTGTTATGTTTATGCAACTGTTATGTTTCTCAGCCTGTCGCTTAATTTAAATTTGTCTCTTGGACCCTGAGATTGATGCATCTATAACTTGTGTTTTTCACTCACTCACACTGTCTGACTAACAAACACACACTTCACATAATTTTTCATATAAAAAAAGCACACAAATTGTGTGGCTGAATGAAAACTGTTACTTCATTTCTTGTTTATGCAACTGTTATGTTGAAAAGCACATAATGACTTGTTTAAGACTCGGTTTTCAAAGTTTAGGACTTGGGACTTGACTTGAACTTGCAAAACAATGACTTGGTCCCACCTCTGCTTTAAAGTAGAGACCCTACATACTGATATACACCTGAACATCAGCAGGAGAGGACTCTTTAAAGTAGAGACACTAATACTGAATACACCTGAACATCAGCAGGAGAGGACTCTTTAAAGTAGAGACACTAAATACTGATATACACCTGAACATCAGCAGGAGAGGACTCTTTAAAGTAGAAACACTACATACTGATATACATCTGAACATCAGCAGGAGAGGACTCTTTAAAGTAGAAACACTAAATACTGATATACACCTGAACATCAGCAGGAGAGGACTCTTTAAAGTAGAGACACTACCATACTGATATACACCTGAACATCAGCAGGAAGAGGACTCTTTAAAGTAGAGACACTACAAAACTGATATATACCTGAACATCAGCAGGAGAGGACTCTTTAAAGTAGAGACACTACATACTGATATTACACCCTGAACATCTGAAAAAGCAGACTCCGATGCTCCACGAGTTGAAATTTACCGATAGCTCTACGGTTCTTCAACAAACGTTCAAATGAGACACACACACACACACACAACACTTGTACAGAAGACTTCCTGCGCCAGCTCAGGAAGTACACACCCTGCATCAGGAGCTGCTGACCCAGTACTCTGCAATAATCCAGTCCTGTTCTCTGTTCATCCATCACTGTGTGGTTTGGATCCCAACAGGACAGGAAAGGCTATATTCCTATGTGTACACATACTTGCCAAATAAAGCTGATGCTGAGTCATTACTATCATTGTTGTTGTCTTTCCTTCTGTCACACTAATGAGTAAGTCTATCAATACAGAAGCAAAGCTTACATTGCATATTAGAACTTGAATTTGGCCACTGTTAATAATAATAATAATAGATTTAATTTGTTAGCGCTTTTACAGGTGCTCAAAGACGCTTATTATAGCTGCAATATGTAACATTGGCCCTTAGCACACTGCTGCGTCCCGGCTCATAGAAAGTAACTTGTAACCAGTTGGAATTGGTAGATTGGAAGTTGTTTGATTAAAAAGTGCGCAGTAAAATTGGCAACAAACAGTCACTAACAAAAGAAAAGGCCACAGAGGCACTGGTTTAAATGAACAACAAAAGGAACTAACGTAGACTCTTTAAATAAGAGTTTTAAAACAAGTTGGCACACAAGCACATGACTAACAAACAAATAAACAAAGAAAACCTCACTTCTAAAGTGGGAAGAATAATAGGCTGTTATAAAACACAGCTCTTATACATACTACAACAGCTGCAAACACTAATAGACAGGTTAATGGGCAGATAGAAGGCGGCGCCGTAACAACACACATCGGGGACGTGTTGCCTATGCTGTTAAAGTATTTTATTTTGGTGAGTCTTTCGCCAGCCAGTATTGCTAGAATATAAACCTTTATTAATTGACCAACAGCTTTGGTCCAGGTTTACATCCTATCAGCTACTGCAGCGGTTCCCAACCTGTGGGTCGCGGTCCGCGGACCACTAGTGGCATTGCAAGTGGGCCGCCAAATAATTTCCTTTTTTTCATTTTAATGAATGAATACATTTTATTTTTACAGGCTAAAGACACAAACATAACAGGAGAAATAAAGATACAGTCAGTAGGATCCCCTTCAACATTTCACAAACAAAAGTTGGTTTGACAACCAAATACCACCAAAAACACAACATGGTTATAGTTCCTTTGATCCCACTCTTCCTTAGAGCTAATTATTTTCCATTTCATGGCGTGTTTGAGCCGTCCTTTTTTTTGTGGCAATAATTTTTTACAAAAGAAATTGTATTTGGATAGTTGGGGTCGGTCCTGAAGGGGAGGGGCTTAGCTTGACCCTGTGGTGGTGAATGGCTTAGTTGGGAATGGATAGTTGGGTCGGTCTGAAGGGGAGGGGCTTAGCTTGACCCTGGTGGTGGTGAATGGATAGTTGGGGTAGGTCTGAAGGGGAGGGGCTTAGCTTGACCTGGTGGTGGTGAATGGATAGTTGGGTTCGGTCTGAGGGGGAGTGGCTTAGCTTGACCCTGGTGGTGGTGAATGGATAGTTGGGGTAGGTCTGAAGGGGAGGGGCTTAGCTTGACCCTGGTGGTGGTGAATGGATAGTTGGGGTCGGTCTGAAGGGGAGGGGCTTAGCTTGACCCTGGTGGTGGTGAATGGATGGTTGGGGTCGGTCTGAAGAGGAGTGGCTTAGCTTGACCCTGGTGGTGGTGAATGGATGGTTGGGTCAGTCTGAAGGGGAGGGGCTTAGCTTGACCCTGGTGGTGGTGATGGATAGTTGGGTCGGTCTGAAGGGGAGGGCTTAGCTTGACCCTGGTGGTGGTGAATGGATAGTTGAGTTCAGTCTGAAGGGGAGTGGCCTTAGCTTGACCCTGGTGGTGGTGAATGGATAGTTGGGTTCGGTCTGAAGGGGAGGGGCTTAGCTTGACCCTGGTGGTGGTGAATGGATAGTTGGGGTAGGTCTGAAGGGGAGGGGCTTAGCTTGACCCTGGTGGTGGTGAATGGATGGTTGGGTTCGGTCTGAAGGGGAGGGGCTTAGCTTGACCCTGGTGGTGGTGAATGGATAGTTGGGGTAGGTCTGAAGGGGAGGGGCTTAGCTTGACCCTGGTGGTGGTGAATGGATAGTTGGGTTCGGTCTGAAGGGGAGGGGCTTAGCTTGACCCTGGTGGTGGTGAATGGATAGTTGGGTCGGTCTGAAGGGGAGGGGCTTAGCTTGACCCTGGATTCAGAGGGACAGGAGGTGAAAAGGGGGGGAGGAGGGTTTGCGTCGAGTCACCTGAAATGATAGCTGTCAGAGGTGGGAGAGCAGATTTAAAAGGGTTAGCGGAGCGCTATGATAGGCTCGTGAGAATAGAGCGAAGTGATTGGTTAAGCTGGGGAGTGATCACTTATTGAGAGGAGAGAGAGTAAAATGGAAATAGTAAATGAATGAGTAAAGACGGTCTTCCTGGTTGAACTTCATGTTTCTTATATCTAGTCAGAATATGTCTCTACTCCTGATATAAGACATAATAACTTCAGAAGTAACACTGCAGTGATTTATCATTATATTGTTAAGTCAAACAAATCTTATTTTAAACTGTATCTCAGATGAAACACATTTACATATTTATTAGAAAATCACCAACTAACATCAGAACACTTTTGAGCATTTGCGGCTTATTTGTAACACAGCATTTCCTGATTCTGGTGAAATATAGTTCAACATGAGTTCTCCAGCTAATTACAAGATCTAAATATGTATGTGATGTGTAAGAATGGTTATGCTATATAATATGGAGGTAGATTAACTCAGACGATTGCTAACAAGCATCAGGTAGGATTTTTTTTGTGAAATGGCAAGAGGGGTGAAGTGGGACTCCCTATATTTTTTCTTTCTTTGTTTTGTCTCTTTCTTTTTGTATTATCGTTTACGTAATTTGTATCTGTGTATTTTTTGTTGAGGAAAACTAGAAAACAACACACCAACACATGTTTTTACTTTCAATATAATTTGCCTACATTGTGCTCTTAATTCCTACATCATTTTACTTAATTAAGGTTTTTATTGCTTTATTTTTTGTGGAGTACTTATAGTTTTTGTATTAATAGTACTTCTTCCACCTGATAAAACCCTCAGCTTTCTGCACGTGTTTATTCGCTGGCTTCTGTCGCCATCTAGTGGAGAACAGGCGAACAATACGTGTACTACAAGGCTCCTGATTGGCTTAAATTGCGATGTGCTGCTGTCTGATTGGCTGGTAACATTTCAACCGTCTAAAATCCGTCTTCCGTGTAGAAACAAACACATCTTAATGTTCTGTAATAATTACAGTCTAAATACATAATGTAAATAAGATAGTGTTCGTTATTAAAATACGTGTGTTGATTTATGTATTATTTTAGAATACATAAAGGGTGAATACATTCTCTCTGTTTAGGAAGTGAGGCCAAAAGTCTTCAGTCCTCCGGAGGATAATAGAGGACGGACCGAGTCAGTTTGTGAGAGTTTTTACCCGAGGCTGTTTTGGACAACATGGGAAACTTTGGAGTATTTGTGAGAACAGCTGCGGTTCTGCTGGTGTTCCAGCTGTGTGAGGTTCTGTGTGATATAACGGACGGGAACACGGAACATCTGAAGAGAGAACATTCATTAATTAAGCCTTACCAAGGTAACCCTGTTAGCCTGTTAGCATGTTAGCTCCTCTGGGCTGCTGTCATTAAGAAACAAACACCACTTTTTAATGAAGTTATTGCACATTCAGAATACTTTAGTGTCCGTTAAATGTACCTGTAATGGACGTTTGTCTTCGACACAGGCAACTCAGCATCACAGTACCTTTGGCTTTATGCGTCCCTCAAAGGGGCCACAGATAGCTTAACATAGATACACATTTAATTACACTGTTTACGAAATACACATCTTAACCAGAGGTGGGAGAAGTACTGAGATACCAGGTCTTGTACTTGAGTAAAAGTACTCAGATCTTGTAGTAAAAGTAGAAGTACCAGATCGTGTACTTGAGTAAAAGTAGAAGTACTCAGATCTTGTAGTAAAAGTAGAAGTACCAGATCTTGTACTTGAGTAAAAGTAGAAGTACCAGATCTTGTAGTAAAAGTAGAAGTACTCAGATATTGTACTTGAGTAAAAGTAGAAGTACTCAGATCTTGTAATTGAGTAAAAGTAGAAGTACTCAGACCTTGTACTTGAGTGAAAGTAGAAGTACTCAGATATTGTATTTGAGTAAAAGTAGAAGTACTCAGACCTTGTACTTGAGTAAAAGTAGAAGTACTCAGACCTTGTACTTGAGTAAAAGTAGAAGTACCAGAGTGTAGGAATACTCTGTTACAGTAAAAGTCATTCAAAATGTTCCTCAAATGAAAGTAGAAAGTATTCTCATCTAAATATAGTGAAAGACAGTGAAAGTAGTCGTTGTGCAGATTGGTCCATTTCAGAATAATATATATGATATGTTTTATAATGATTGATCATGAAAGTGTTCTCAGAGCTGGTGAAGGTGCAGCTAGTCTGAAGTACTTGTATACTGCAGGGTAGCTGGTGAAGGTGCAGCTAGTCTGAAGTACTTTGTAGACTGCAGGGTAGCTGGTGAAGGTGCAGCTAGTCTGAAGTACTTTGTAGACTGCAGGGTAGCTGGTGAAGGTGCAGCTAGTCTGAAGTACTTTGTAGATTGCAGGGTAGCTGGTGAAGTGCAGCTAGTCTGAAGTACTTTGTAGATTGCAGGGTAAGCTGGTGAAGGTGCAGCTAGTCTGAAGTACTTTGTAGATTGCAGGGGTAGCTGGTGAAGGTGCAGCTAGTCTGAAGTACTTTGTAGATTGCAGGGTAGCTGGTGAAGGTGCAGCTAGTCTGAAGTACTTTGTAGATTGCAGGGGTAGCTGGTGAAGGTGCAGCTAGTCTGAAGTACTTTGTATACTGCAGGGTAGCTGGTGAAGGTGCAGCTAGTCTGAAGTACTTTGTAGACTGCAGGGTAGCTGGTGAAGGTTGCAGCTAGTCTGAAGTACTTTGTAGACTGCAGTGGTAGCTGGTGGAGGTGCAGCTAGTCTGAAGTACTTTGTAGATTTGCAGGGTAGCTGGTGAAGGTGCAGCTAGTCTGAAGTACTTTGTAGACTGCAGGGTAGCTGGTGAAGGTGCAGCTAGTCTGAATACTTTGTAGACTGCAGGGTAGCTGGTGAAGGTGCAGCTAGTCTGAAGTACTTTGTAGACTGCAGGGTAGCTGGTGAAGGTGCAGCTAGTCTGAAGTACTTTGTAGACTGCAGGGTAGCTGGTGAGGTGCAGCTAGTCTGAAGTACTTTGTAGACTGCAGGGTAGCTGGTGGAGGTGCAGCTAGTCTGAAGTACTTTTAGACTGCAGGGTAGCTGGTGGAGGTGCAGCTAGTCTGAAGTACTTTGTAGACTGCAGGGTAGCTGGTGGATTTACTCCAGGTGGAACTGAAGTCTGATTCAACACTGGTTATATTTCACATCATCATCCACATCTGTAAAGTAACTAAAGTACACCATGTACCTCTGAACTGTAGAGGAGTAGAAGTGTATATATATATATAATATATATATATATATATATATATATATATAAAATAGATATATATATATATAGATATATATATAATATATATTATATATATATAATATCTATATATATATAGATATATATATATATATATTAATATATATATATATATAGATTAATATCTCTCTATATAATATAATATATATATATAGATATATATCTATATATATATATTATATATATATATCTCTATATCTATATTTATATCTATCTATATATATATAATCTCGATATATATCTCTATCTCTCTCTCTCTCCTCTCTCTCCTCTCTCTATCTCTCTCTCTCTCGATCATATCACCTGAACGACTGGTATTTCCGCCCCTTCATTCTTCCACGGCATTGCTCGACCTGTTCCGCTTCATTCTTAGAGGAAACATTAGGATAAAGCGACACTTAACGTCAGTCACCTCATGCTGTGAGACATCAGGCTTTGGACCAAACAATCGAAGTTACCGAGACAAACAGAATGCAGTTTAACAGTTTAACAAAGTGCAAAAAGAGCTTCAGAGGAACGTCCTCTTAGTTGGACTCTTCAAATACTTTATCCGTCTGCTATCAAACTGCTTTAAACACGCCACACTAAATTACGCTACGTCTTGCTGTCCACCTGGATGTGTCGTCTTTTCCATTGTAATTGTGTTTTTCTATATTTTAAAAGCTATTTCTTGCCTCTATGTGTTTGCTGTAATAATTCAAATGTCCCCCTAAATGTAACACATCTCAGACAAGGGTGTCAAACTCAATTTCATCGCGGGCCACATTAGCATTATGGTTGCACTCAAAGGGCCGGTTGTAACTATATAATATATATCAAATAATGTATTACATTATTGCCTCTGAATTGGGTTATTATCGGATTGGGTAATAACTAACTAAGTTTGAAAGCAGAAGTACAGGGCAAATAATTGCAAGTCTCTTCAGTGCACATGTCACAAAACGAGATGCATTGTGGGACATGTAGTTTATGGGCAACATGCCTCAGTAAAGCGGCATGTAACCGTATAATAAACGTATTCTATTCTTTGCATGCTCTTGCGGGGCCACATAAAATGAAGTCGCGGGCCGGATTTGGCCCCCGGGCCTTGAGTTTGACACCCCTGCTCTACGACCTACAATTAAGAGGAAGGAGTAAAGCAGTGTTTCCCCTAGGTGTACTGCTTTGGGGGGGGGGGGCTCGGGGGGCTCTTGAAAAGCGACAGTAGAGATAGATTAGCTGCAATTTGGTGCTATATATATAAAACCATTTTTTTTTTAATAAAAACTCACCTTCAACACAAGGCTTTCCAGAGTGCTTGACATTGGAAGCATTAAGATGTAGTGCAGCAGAAATACATTACATAAAACAAGTAGGACAGGTCTAAATGTTACAGAGCAGTGGGAGCTGTGACTAGTTATGTGATTTTATATAATATGCTAAAAGCTTTAGGTCATTCTCTGAAGGTGATGCAGGCTGTCTTTGCTTTAGAAGAAAGCCCTTAGTGAAATATACGGGACAGATGTGCTTTAGTGGGGCACTCGTATCTCTCGATCAGACCGCGAGCTGCAGGCGACCGTTAGAGCAGCAGGTGTGCAGCTGAGGGACTACATGCAGACAGGTTAACCATCTGTATTTATAATCTACAGGTAAGTCAGGTGTTTGTTCAGGGCGTGTGCAGGGGAAGGAAAACAGACCGGTTTCCTGTCCGTCAGCAGAACACGCGTACTGATGAGGACACACACTCCCTAACGGCTACACTTAGATACAGCTAAACGTGCACATGCATTCAAGCTGTGGTTTTCTCACGTAAACGTCTCCACAGTAGGGATGGGTATCGGTTGAAATGTATCGATTCCGGTTCTTATCGATTCCCAGTTTCGATTCCAAAATTGTAAAAGAAAGAGGTAAAATGTTATAGATAACAAAAATATCTTTATTCTTTCTTCCACGACACAGTTAGATAATGTAGATCCTTTACTAACGTTACAGAACTATTCAAAACAGCCGCTCACACAAAATGGGCTCGTGCCACGCAGCCGAGCTTGAATAACTTTTAATGCTGTATCCTATTCTTTTCGATGGCTTTATTGTTTGATCATATGACGGATGAACAGATCGCCACTGGGCTCACAACTAAAGACACAGCTACGCAGAGAACGCAGCATGTGTACGGCTCACGTGTACGGCTCGCGTGTGCGGCTCTGAGAATCTGCCTGGGTACAAAGTAGCAGTGAAAACATGGTACGGAGTTTAATTGATTTGGGCTTTCTCTCAATAAGCAAGTGGAATGGATTTGATATGAAGCACTGACACAGCGCTCTACAAAGAGTGGCGAGTGGAGAGACCGATTCACGGACTTTCCACATGGTGAAAGTGGGGGGGTCAAAACTAATCATTTGAAAAGGTGGGGGGGACTTGCCCCACCCTCATATAATGGCTGTGACGCCCATGGTCTCAGCACTGAAGGCGCCACTGCGGCGCAGACGGACCCGGTGGAATCAGTGGCGTTTTCTCCTGGAGGCAAGGCCAATTATAACTACAATCCGAAAAAACAGTATTTTACAAAGAGTGAAACAGCGCCCCTCTAGATGTTATGGTGAAACAGTAGATTGCACTCTCTGTTGCGAGAGGAGGCCAGCCGAATCTGGCTTCCCTTGGTGAAAAGAAATGGAGGGATTGACCAATTAGATGAGGCTCACGTCATGGCCCTGCCAACCTGTGATTGGTCAGGGCCATGCCAAGGGAAGCCAGAGGCGGCTGGCTTCCCTTGCCTCACAATCCAATCAAATCGCATCAACGTAGTGTTGCAGTGACGCGTCCCAAAACCCGGAAGTAAGCTGCGCTCGGTTTCCCTCGACAGAAAGCAACGGGATGTCTCCATAGGATTTAGGAAAATAGCTTGAAATAAGGTCAGTGGAAAACTGTTAGATAAATGCCCGTTGTGTTCAGCCGGATAATATCCACATACTTTTATAATTTTCGAATCATAAATCTAATCGATAGAAGATGGATAGCGTCACTGCACCACTCTCACCGCCGTTAGAAAGTAGCAAGCAGCTGAAGCAAGTGCAATTATGGAGGGTGGAGATTTGGAGTATTTCATCAAACACAATTGTACTAAACTTCCGCTACAGCAGCAACAAATACAATCTGATGACAGGTCGATGCCCAAACTGGAGCTGTGCACAGCGAGGAAAACAGGAGCGAGTCGGACGTAAAACGTTAAAGGTCTCCTGATTTAGTTTGTGAATGCTTAGAGTTTGGGCTGGAGAGTGCGTGCGGACCTGTCGGTTAGATACCAGGCGTGTGTAAGTCCTGCATCTGATACAAATGTGTGTAAAATGATACCGGGTGCTGTAATCACTCATCTGGTTATTAAATTGACCACCCCCCCAAAAGAAAGGACGTATTATTGGCTACCCCTCATTCTTTCCCCACACCACGCTACTGCTGAGTGTGAGGTGCTTCCTGTGGGAGCGCGTTTACACAGGAACTGTTGAGCTGATATGAAGCCGCCTGAAATCTAAAACAAACCAGTTTCTGTGGAGTACGGTTGGGAACCGGAACTCAGATGAGAACCGATAAGAAAATGCCGGGTGCCGGGTACCCATACAAAATACACAATTTTGGTTCTACTTAACGGTTCCTAAAAGCGGTAGACCCGGTATTCCACTGGGTCTGTCTGACCCGGTGGAATACAGGGCGGACCTGGAGAATCACAGCACGGCCGGCTCGGTACGCTGCGGCCGGCACCGCCCTTAATTTTTTTAACGGCATCATGTAAGTTGCGCTGACAGGCGACAGAGGTCCACCGTTGCCCCGCAGCGAGGCTCCCCCGCCCTCCCGTAGACAGCTCACGAGCTCAGTCACTTCATAACACCAAGGATGGGTCGCGGGATTTTATGCGAGCAATATATATATATATATATATATATATATATATATATATTTTCGCCTCCCCAAACAGGCGAAAACCTACCAGCTTCCCCCACTGTCTCTGCCACCTCCCTCCATGCTGGTTCCTCCGGTTTGTATCCCGGTAGGTGAAGAGGGTCTGGTCAAACAAAACCGGGAGATTTGCTACGGCGATAGTTAGTTTCTCCTCCGACTTTTTTTGAAATATAGAAATGAACGGCGGGATATCTCTCCCAGCTTAGACGCAGTTTGATTGGCTACGGCTTCAGCTGTCAGATTTTGGGAAACGGGATTTGTTTGGCTGGCGCTGGCTACTCCGGCGTCTCAGGCGACAGAAGTTGAACATTGTTCAACTTCTGTCGCCTGAGACGCCTCGCTCTGCTACCCACAATTCAGTTCGGCGAAAAAGCGCGGCTACGTGACGTCACCCCATTGAAAGTGAATGGGCATATTGGAGCAGATTGGAGCTTTCGACGCTGTAGTGTAGACGGGCCGTCAGAAAGAGAAAGACGAGGCGCGGTGTAAAGCCTGCTAACAGCTCGCCACAGGCACAGCTCAGCTAAAGCGAAGCACAGCTATTGTGCAACACATTTGTATTGCATGTATATTTTTTATTTGTAACAATGTCAGTTAAAGCTTAAAAGAATACAGATATGTTTGTTATCTAAGCGTTTGACCTCTTTCTTTTACAATTTTGGAATCGAAACGGGGAATCGATAAGAACCGGAATCGATACATTTCGACCGATACCCATCCCTACTGTGGAGACGTTTGAGAAAACCACAGTTACTTTAATCCGGACTCTCAGTTTTTTAGCAAAGAAATCAAGTTCTGTTTCAGTGAAAACACCTGCATTTTAGATTCAAAGACTCAAAGCTTTATTGTCGTAACAGTACAGTGTGGATACGGCAATGCAAATCTGAAGTCCCAGGCTCCTCAACAATCCAACATAAACAAATAATTATAATACATATGACTTGTATAGCGCAAAGACGCTTTGACAGAGAATAAAACGACCCATGTATATACCAGACCTAACACAATAACATTGTGCAGATTATGTTGTGAGTAGTGCAGGTGGAGTGAACGATATACATGTTGCACAGAATGTTGTCAGTAAACAAGTGACTGCAGGTAGAGTAAACAGTGTGTTGTTGTTGTTTGCTTGTTGTGCTCAGGAGTGGGAAACAGCCCCTCCAGTCAGTGGGACTTCTGGGGCAGCACGCTGGTGACGAGCTCGTACGTCCGCCTGACTTCAGACGAGAAGAGCAAGCAGGGCTCCATCTGGAACACTGTGGTGAGGAGGCGCTGCACCCAGGCTCCCAGCAGGGGGCGCTGCAAGGCACTTCAGGAGGAAGTCTCGGTCTCAGTCTCACCTGTCGTACAGTGATCACATATTCTCTCTCTGTCTCTGTCTGTCTCTCTGTCTCTCTCTCTCTCTCTCTCCCCTCCCCCCCCGTGCAGCCGTGCCACCTGAAGGACTGGGAGATGCACGTCCAGTTTAAGATCCACGGCTCGGGGAGGAAGAGTCTGCACGGAGACGGCATCGCCCTGTGGTACACCAAAGACAAACTGCACCCAGGTACACTCATCCTACCCACAATGCACCTGTCTCTCCTGCAGCTTCCCCCCTTCACTTTGGTGTCTTTTTAAAAAAAACATTAGTACCATGCAACGTCTTTATGTTCCTCTTATATTTTTACCCTGTTTTATTTTAGAGTACCTTCCCAACCCTGATCTTCAGCTCCCGTCCTTTTCTTCCAGAGATCATTATCATTACTCTGTCATGCCCCTTTCACATCGACGCGTTTTCAGCTCCGGCTCCGGTTCGGAGCTGGAGCTGAAAAGTACAGGTTTTTCCTGTTCACACCGCAGAGCGCCGGCTCTTAGCTCCGGAATCCGGTTTTCCAGCTCCAAAAAATTGTCGGTCTAGCAGTGCTTCTCAAAGTGTGGTCCGCGGACCACTGGTGGTCCGTGAGCGCCCCCTAGTGGTCCGTGAGTATATTGGTAATATTTCATATTTGAAATAAATAAATATATTTAAGTTTTCCGCACCCTCACGGGAATATCTCCTCAATGGAGCGAGGTTAAGTTTCAGTTTCGATTGCATGATATAGCCCAGGGCAACACCTTCATCACACATGTTGCCACTTGTTTGTACCATTTTCAGGCGATTTGTAATCTGTTCTAGAAAAACGATGTGTTTTTTATATTTGTGGAGTTAGGTGGTCTGCGAGTGTTTTTTTATTGGTTAAGTCCTTGGTATGAAAAAGTTTGAGAAACACTGCTCTAGAGGCAAGAGCTTCGGAGCTAAGAGGCGGCGTCGCTTACGTCTCAATTACGTCGAGGCGAGGGCAGATTCGTCGTTGAAGTAGACGGTGAAGACCACAGAGAAGTCTTGCATTTCGCATGTGATGTTTGTAAAGTTCCAAGTAAAGTCGTCCCTTGTAAAGTCGTCCGATGCATTTCGTTTCGTCAGAGGATAACCAAAGCGAACAGCGCTTCAATACAATCGGCCATTGTTGTTGTTGTCGATGTGAGGGATTTCCGCGGTTTGGATTTTATGAAGCGGGCGCGTAAACGGTGACGTCATGACGCGGCAGCGGCAGCTCTGGGCGGTGTGAACAGAGCGGGAGCAGAAAAGGGAAACCGGAGCTGAACCAGAAAAGCTCCCGCTCGGAGCTGGAAAGCTGCATGAGTGAACTCTCCCCCGGCTTGAGCTTCAGCCTCAGGATCCATGTGTTTCAGATCCTCTCCAGAAAGGAAGGACTCATCACATACAGAGCATCAACTAGTTCCTGAGCAGTGTCCTTCACATGCTGATATCAAGAGAGGGAGTCACACAGTCACAAGATGGAGGAACAGAAAGCAGTATTCAATGTTTACTTCAGATCAGCTCCACGTCAGAAATGAGCATGCTTGATGTCTCTCTCCATAGAGGCTGAGTCATCATGTTCATCACATAGCTATCATCTGCCTCAAGCAGTCCTGATGCTCTTCCAGGTCATCACACATCCTGTCATGCTCACAGCTAGTTGATACCTTTGTTATCACGTTACTCTCACATTGGAAGAGGACACTCAGGCTGAAGTCGAATAGTCCATTTAGCTTAGGAACCTTCCTAAAGGAGTGAAATGACCCGGAAGTCCCTCAGTGGCAGCCATGATAAGTGCCGTTCGAATTCTCTAGAATGATGAGAATGAAAGGAAAGGAGGTTTCAAGCTTCCTTTATCACCTCCTTTAGCTTAGGAACCACTGGACCTCCCTAACCGACAGGAGAAGCGAAAATGCTGCCCCACAATGCCTTGCAGCCGCAGCATTTGCCGTCACTCAACAGTCGGCCGTTCACGGAAACAACCGATTATGACGGAGAAATTATATCATGAAAGTTACGGTGCTTATTAAGCATTTTAAAACGTAGGTGGTAAGTTGCCAAAGTGCTTTGTTCTGAACGTTCATCAGTATTATAATCAAAGAGAGAAATATGAACGTTAGTTTTCACTGAAATTATCAAATAAAGTCAACATCTCAGTCTTTACTGAGCTGTGTGGGGTTTGTTCAACTTCTAAAAGATGTTTGAATGGTGATATACACAGTGGTAGATGTTAAGGACTAACGTTCATAATAAATACATCTGTATTGATTTAAGATCTTTAGTTCATACAATCATACGTATTGGGATCATTTGTATTAATGTGGACCGGAGGGAGAGGGGGACGAGCATAAGTTTCACTTTCCTTTTTTATTTCAATTCCAGCTTTGGTCCTGAAGAATATGTTTCTCTGTTGTCCACGTTCATAAAGCAAAGCAGCAGCATCAGAGCACGGAGCAGAGTCTCCAGATGAGTTCACAGCAGTCCCTCGTTCTTATTGAACATTCATGTTGTAGTCCGCTGTATAGAAAACTGTGGTTTCCATGGTTTCCCCACAGCAGCAGACGCACATTCATGACGTCCGCTGGCGCATCATAAACACGTCGGATAGTGAAAGTGCATTCGGATTCTCTAAAGTACTGCAGTCTCTTCTCCTAAGTCCTTTTGAATTCTCCTATCCACTATCCCTTAACCCCGTGACCTTTCACTCAGAGGTCAAGGAATAGGAGATAGGTTTAGAACTTAGGAGCTGATCTTTAAACTATCCGACTGCAGCCCTAGCCTTTGTAGCATGCTACTCTCACGTTGGAGGAGGACACTCAGTGTTTCCCCTCATCAGTGTTCCGTCTCCATCCTGTTGGTGTGTGTGTCTCGCCTCACGTCTCGTCTCTGCTCCACCTCCAGGCCCCGTGTTTGGAAACCAAGATCAGTTTATTGGCCTGGCTGTTGTTGTGGATACCTTCCGCAATGACCTCCATGGGATGGATGTAAGTGTGTGTGTGTGTGTGTGTGTAACCTGCTTGTCTCTTTGCAGGCCCTGTGTTTTCCAACAATGCTCAGTTCCACGGGCTGGCTGTGTTTGTAGATACTTACTCTAACGATGATGCCACAGATGTGAGTGTGTGCTGCAGCTCTCCGCCGGCATGCTTCATCCACTCTGAATGGGCATGTTGTTGGCATGTTAACATCGTCACACACAGAAAGACACTCGGAGAAGCTAATATTGATCCATATCTGATGGTAGACTTGCAGGGATACTCAACTTGCTTTGCCCTGGGTTCACGGGAGACCAGTTACATACAAGAGTAATAGTATGAGTACAAAAAAAGCATCTATTGTGCATCTATGTATCTGTCAGGGGGCTGGAAGTTGAGTATCACTGGTCTGGTGTGGTTTTGTGAATGAAGACGCATCCGCTGCTCCACAGATCCAACCAAACGTCTCTCAGAGGGGCGTGGGGAGGGGCTACTTATTTTCATCTAGCAACAGACAGAGAATCAGCACTTTGGAAACAGGGCTGAAACAGAGGGGATTATGGGTAATGCTGCGATGATCTGTCTGGTGTTTCAGCCAATCAGAGACAGGCTCTGGATATATCTGAGACCTGGGATATACTGATGAGAAACAGGATGATAGGGGAGCTTTAATAATATGCACATAAATCGTGTGTGTGTGTGTGTGTGTGTGTGTGTGTGTGTGTGTGTGTGTGTGTGTGTGTGTGTGTGTGTGTGTGTGTGTGTGTGTGTGTGTGTGTGTGTGTGTGTGTGTGTGTGTGTGTGTGTGTGTGTGTGTGTGTGTGTGTGTGTGTGTGTGTGTGTGTGTGTGTGTGTGTGTGTGTGTGTGTGTGTGTGTGTGTGTGTGTGTGTGTGTGTGTGTGTGTGTGTGTGTGTGTCTCATGTTGATAGCTGCTCTCCTGTGTGTGTGTGTGTGATGTTGATAGCTGCTCTCCTGTGTGTGTGTGTGTGTGATGTTGATAGCTGCTCTCCTGTGTGTGTGATGTTGATAGCTGCTCTCCTGTGTGTGTGTGTGTGTGATGTTGATAGCTGCTCTCCTGTGTGTGTGTGTGTGTCATGTTGATAGCTGCTCTCCTGTGTGTGTGTGTGTGTGTGTGTGTGTGTGTCATGTTGATAGCTGCTCTCCTGTGTGTGTGTGTGTGTGTGTGTGTCATGTTGATAGCTGCTCTCCTGTGTGTGCAGCGCTCCTTCCCCTTCATCTCTGCGATGGTGAGCAACGGCTCGGTGAACTACGACCACGGGAAAGACGGCCGCGCCTCGGAGCTGGGGGGCTGCTCGGCTGAGATCAGAAACAAAGATCACGACACGTACCTCGCCATCAGATACTCCAAGGGGAGGCTCACCGTATGTACACACACACACACACACACACACACACACACACACACACACACACACACACACACACACACACACACACACACACACACACACACACACACACACACACACACACACACACACACACACACACACACACACACACACACACACACACACACACACACACACACACACACACACACACACACACACACACACACACACACACACACACACACACACACACACACACACACACACACACACACACACACATAATTTTAAAGGGGTGCTAAACATCTTCACTTGGCTCAGTCTATGGAACCCTAACTTTTTTAATATCTGCTAAAAACTCACCTCTTTGCTCTGGCTTTTAATACACACCACGTACACACACCACGTACACACACTACGTACACACACTACGTACACACACCACGTACACACACCACGTACACACACCACGTACACACACTACGTACACACAATACGTACACACCACGTACACACACCACGTACACACACCACGTACACACACTACGTACACACACCACGTACAACACACCACGTACACACACACTACGTACACACACTACGTACACACACCACGTACACACACCACGTACACACACTACGTACACACACTACGTACACACACCACGTACACACACCACGTACACACACTACGTACACACACCACGTACACACACTACGTACACACACTACGTTACACACACCACGTACACACACCACGTACACACACTACGTACACACACACCACGTACACACACTACGTACACACACTACGTACCCACACACTACGTACACACACCACCACGTACACACACTACGTACACACACCACGTACACACACCACGTACACACACCACGTACACACACCACGTACACACACCACGTACACACACTACGTACACACACCACGTACACACCACGTACACACACACGTAACACACCAGTACACACACGTACACACACCACGTACACACACTACGTACACACACTACGTACACACACCACGTACACACACTACGTACACACACCACGTACACACACTACGTACACACACTACGTACACACACCACGTACACACACCACGTACACACACTACGTACACACACCACGTACACACACTACGTACACACACTACGTACACACACTACGTACACACACACTACGTACACACACTACGTACACACACCACGTACACACACCACGTACACACACCACGTACACACACCACGTACACACACCACGTACACACACCACGTACACACACCACGTACACACACCACGTACACACACTACGTACACACACCACGTACACACACCACGTACACACACTACGTACACACACCACGTACACACACCACGTACACACACTACGTACACACACTACGTACACACACTACGTACACACACTACGTACACACACCACGTACACACACTACGTACACACACACACACACCACGTACACACTACGTACACACACGCACTACGTACACACACCACGTACACACACTACGTACACACACACACCACGTATACACTACGTACACACACGCACTACGTACACACACTACGTACACACACCACGTACACACACTACGTACACACACGCACTACGTACACACACACCACGTACACACACTACGTACACACACCACGTACACACACTACTCTAACACACACACACACACCACGTCGTACACACACCTGTTATATTAAGTTATAATAAACACAAAAAAGAGTGTCAACAACATCTCAGCAGGCATGACGCGTCACGTGAACAGGTTTTCCGTTTAGTGAACGTGTGTCTCTGCGCCGATCAGTGTGTGTGCGTGCGAGCGTGCATGCGTGCGTGCAGTGGTGCCGCCAGACCCCCGACCCGTCTTGTAACACGGAGCCCGTTTCCTACACCATCAGGCCCGGTTCTAACCAATGTGCTGCCCGAGGCGGTATGATACAATGCTCGTTTATTCAAACGAACAAAAGGAACCGGCAACAGGTCCCTGGCGCTGGCACGGGGAGAGGGCCCAGAGGAGACCGAGAGCCACTATCCGGCTCTTTCTTGAAGGCTTCCGGCCAGGTGTAGCTCCTCAAGGCGTATGCAGCTCGTCACACAGGTGCAGCTCGTCAGGCAATGGAACCTGCAAACACACGGCACCCCACGACACAACAACAACACATCCTCTAGGGGGGTCCGGGGGTACGCCCCCCCAGGGAAGACATTTTGAAGTAAAATGCTTCAATCTGGTGCACTTTAAGCAGAATTACTAGAGACCTGATCTAGGGGGTACAACTCTAAACACCCACATGAAAAAGATCGGTTTACATTTTAATAATCAAATAAGTATGTGAGCATAACCAATAACAAATACATGTAACGTATTTTATTTTTGTTGTTCATTTATATCTTGTTTTACCGTAACATTTATTTATTCATGCATATTTTTGTTTCTCAAGTTTTAGACGATATGTCTGGTTTCCTGTCCGATAGTACAACCTGTTTATCCAGATAATTATAAAGTGTGCTTTGGAAATATGTGTTTGCATACATTTCAGTTATCTCTCTCACTCGCTCCCACGCCCACTGTGGCTGTGAGCTGCGGGCGCCTGATAAGCCAACACCCCCCACTTTCATCTCGTACAGCGCCCATCGTACGGGGCGAATGAAACGTGTAACCGGGGAGAAAAGAGTGTTACATTTACTTAATTATGAATGTTGTTACATCGAGGCTGAAAATTAGGATGAGCGCAAACAGTCAACAATGTTTTTTTCCCTCAGCGCCCCTCAGATCTGGCGCCCTAGGGGACCGCCTATGTCGCCTATGCCAAAAACCGGCCCTGTACAGCATGCTAACTGTGTGTCTGCATAAAGCTGAGTTATGATCGGTCACACAGAGTTTGGTGATGATCAAATAGTTCACAGGTCCTGGATCATCGGTCCTGGATGGATATCCTCGTGGATTCATCTTCCTATTATACACACATGCATTTCCAAACATCTGGACTACCTATGTTGCAAATGTATTATCTTTTCGATTTACACACGGCATCTATTGCACGTCTGTCCGTCCTGGGAGAGGGATCCCTCCTCTGCTGCTCTCCCTGAGGTTTCTCCATGTTCCCTTTAAACTGTGGGTTTTCTCCGGAAGTGTTTCCGTGTACGATGTGAGGGTCTAAGGACAGAGGGTCTAAGGACAGAGGGTCTAAGGACAGAGGGTCTCAGGACAGAGGGTCTCAGGACAGAGGGTCTGAGGACAGAGGGTCTGAGGACAGAGGGTCTGAGGACAGAGGGTCTCAGGACAGAGGGTCTGAGGACAGAGGGTCTGAGGACAGAGGGTCTGAGGACAGAGGGTCTGAGGACAGAGGGTCTGAGGACAGAGGTTCTAAGGACAGAGGGTCTGAGGACAGAGGGTCTGAGGACAGAGGGTCTGAGGACAGAGGGTCTAAGGACAGAGGGTCTAAGGACAGAGGGTCTAAGGACAGAGGGTGTCGTATTGTCATACTGATATCCTGTACACACTGTGAAGACCACTGAGACAAATGTAACATGTGTGATATTGGGCTATAAATAAACATTGATTGATTGAAGTGAGATTTACTCCCATACTTGTGGCCATACTCGCGCAGCCCTACAAATGAATTGAGATTTCCTCACAAATGTTCTTTAGCAAGTGTGCAGAGCAGTGTTGATTTAAAAAAGCAATTTGAAGGTTGGATGATTGTAAACCTTTTTTTGTGTATATATATTAATAATTTAAGATGAATTCCAGTTTATTTGTAGTACTTTCTATTCGTATTGTGGCATCAATGTGCATTTGATAATGGAGCAGTTGCTTTAGGGCCACAGTGTATATCCCTGAAGGTCAAATAATGACATCCTCGACCTCCGCCCCCTCTCGCACCTCCACACAGAGCCCCCCACAACTTAACCCCTGCACACTATATACCTTTAAAGTAGATAATGATTTAGTATTTGAAACAGCTGTGACGTTCCAGTCCATGAAACTATGTGTTTATAGTTGAGAGTTTTGATTTAGACTGAATGCCATTGGTGTCATGCCCAGTGAGCATGTCGCTGGACTTCAATATAATAATCATCCGAACATATAAAGAAAATATATGAAGTTAAAACATAATTATGATGTGGCATCAAAACGTAGGAAATCAAGTCTTCTTAGCAAAAAATGTCAATCAAATAATTGCTAAACACGAGAGTAAATATAAACTCAAACACAACAAAACAAACATCGGGATTACAAAAAGTTGTCAGCTAGTAAAGTATATTTTCTTTTTAGTTAGTCCCGTGTTATATTGCATCTCTCACATCTCTCTCTCCTGCAGCTGATGATCGATGTGGAGGATAAGAACGAGTGGAGAGAGTGCATCGATATCGGAGGAGTGAGACTTCCCACCGGATATTTCTTCGGAGCGTCAGCAGCTACAGGAGATCTGTCAGGTGGGTCTGAGCGCCAGAGGTGGGAAGTAGTGGAGTACGAATACTTTGTTCCTGTACTGAAGTACATTTTTCTGGTATCAGTACTTTACTCCAATACTTATTTTTCTGACGACTTTTTACTTTGACTTCTTACATTTTGAACTCAAATACCTGTACTTTCTACTTCTTACATGTTGAACACAAATACCTGTACTTTCTACTTCTCACATGTTGAACTCAAATACCTGTACTTTCTACTTCTTACATGTTGAACTCAAATACCTGTACTTTCTACTTCTCTCATGTTGAACTCAAATACCTGTACTTTCTACTTCTTACATGTTGAACTCAAATACCTGTACTTTCTACTTCTTACATGTTGAACCCAAATACCTGTACTTTCTACTTCTTACATGTTGAACTCAAATACCTGTACTTTCTACTTCTCACATGTTGAACTCAAATACCTGTACTTTCTACTTCTTACATGTTGAACTCAAATACCTGTACTTTCTACTTCTTACATGTTGAACTCAAATACCTGTACTTTCTACTTCTTACATGTTGAACTCAAATACCTGTACTTTCTACTCTCACATGTTGAACTCAAATACCTGTACTTTCTACTTCTTACATGTTGAACTCAAATATCTGTACTTTCTACTTCTCACATGTTGAACTCAAATACCTGTACTTTCTACTTCTAACATGTTGAACTCAAATACCTGTACTTTCTACTTCTCACATGTTGAACTCAAATACCTGTACTTTCTACTTCTTACATGTTGAACTCAAATACCTGTACTTTCTACTTCTTACACTTTGAACACAAATACCTGTACTTTCTACTTCTTACACTTTGAACACAAATACCTGTACTTTCTACTTCTTACATGTTGAACTCAAATACCTGTACTTTCTACTTCTTACACTTTGAACACAAATACCTGTACTTTCTACTTCTTACATGTTGAACTCAAATACCTGTACTTTCTACTTCTTACATGTTGAACCCAAATACCTGTACTTTCTACTTCGTACATGTTGAACACAAATACCTGTACTTTCTACTTCTTACACTTTGAACACAAATACCTGTACTTTCTACTTCGTACATGTTGAACACAAATACCTGTACTTTCTACTTCTTACACTTTGAACACAAATACCTGTACTTTCTACTTCTTACACTTTGAACTCAAATACCTGTACTTTCTACTTCTTACACTTTGAACACAAATACCTGTACTTTCTACTTCTTACATGTTGAACTCAAATACCTGTACTTTCTACTTCTTACATGTTGAACCCAAATACCTGTACTTTCTACTTCGTACATGTTGAACACAAATACCTGTACTTTCTACTTCTTACATGTTGAACACAAATACCTGTACTTTCTACTTCTTACATGTTGAACTCAAATACATGTACTTTCTTCTTCTTACATGTTGAACACAAATACCTGTACTTTCTTCTTCTTACATGTTGAACACAAATACCTGTACTTTCTACTTCTTACATGTTGAACACAAATACCTGTACTTTCTACTTCTTACATGTTGAACTCAAATACATGTACTTTCTTCTTCTTACATGTTGAACACAAATACCTGTACTTTCTACTTCTCACATGTTGAACACAAATACCTGTACTTTCCACTTCTTACATTTCTAACACAAATACCTGTACTTTCTACTTCTCACATGTTGAACACAAATACCTGTACTTTCTACTTCTCACATGTTGAACTCAAATACCTGTACTTTCTACTTCTTACATTTCTAACACAAATACCTGTACTTTCTACTTCTCACATGTTGAACACAAATACCTGTACTTTCTACTTCTCACATGTTAAACACAAATACCTGTACTTTCTACTTCTCACATGTTGAACTCAAATACCTGTACTTTCTACTTCTCACATGTTGAACTCAAATACCTGTACTTTCTACTTCTTACATGTTGAACACAAATACCTGTACTTTCCACTTCTTACATGTTGAACACAAATACCTGTACTTTCTACTTCTTACATGTTGAACACAAATACCTGTACTTTCTACTTCTTACATGTTGAACACAAATACCTGTACTTTCTACTTCTCACATGTTGAACACAAATACCTGTACTTTCTACTTCTTACATGTTGAACACAAATACCTGTACTTTCTACTTCTTACATGTTGAACTCAAATACCTGAAATTTCTACTTCTTACATGTTGAACTCAAATACCTGTACTTTCTACTTCTCACATGTTGAACACAAATACCTGTACTTTCCACTTCTTACATGTTAAACACAAATACCTGTACTTTCTACTTCTCACATGTTGAACTCAAATACCTGTACTTTCTACTTCTTACATGATGAACACAAATACCTGTACTTTTCACTTCTTACATGTTGAACACAAATACCTGTACTTTCTACTTCTTACATGTTGAACACAAATACCTGTACTTTCTACTTCTCACATGTTGAACTCAAATACCTGTACTTTCTACTTCTCACATGTTGAACTCAAATACCTGTACTTTCTACTTCTTACATGTTGAACACAATACCTTACTTACTCTTACATGTTGAACAAATACCTTACTTCTACTTCTTACATGTTGAACACAAATACCTGTACTTTCTACTTCTTACATGTTGAACTCAAATACCTGTACTTTCTACTTCTCACATGTTGAACTCAAATACCTGTACTTTCTACTTCTTACATGTTGAACACAAATACCTGTACTTTCTACTTCTTACATGTTGAACCCAAATACCTGTACTTTCTACTTCTCACATGTTGAACCCAAATACCTGTACTTTCTACTTCTTACATGTTGAACACAAATACCTGTACTTTCTACTTCTTACATGTTGAACTCAAATACCTGTACTTTCTACTTCTCACATGTTGAACTCAAATACCTGTACTTTCTACTTCTTACATGTTGCACTCAAATACCTGTACTTTCTACTTCTCTCATGTTGAACTCAAATACCTGTACTTTCTACTTCTCACATGTTGCACTCAAATACCTGTACTTTCTACTTCTCACATGTTGAACTCAAATACCTGTACTTTCTACTTCTTACATGTTGAACTCAAATACCTGTACTTTCTACTTCTTACATGTTGAACTCAAATACCTGTACTTTCTACTTCTTACATGTTGCACTCAAATACCTGTACTTTCTACTTCTCACATGTTGCACTCAAATACCTGTACTTTCTACTTCTCACATGTTGCACTCAAATACCTGTACTTTCTACTTCTCACATGTTGCACTCAAATACCTGTACTTTCAGGGTTTACAATTCAGGCGGTTAAAGACTCGGGGCTTAATGGTTTGATGATGAGAACCATTACGCCCCCAGTCTTTAACCGCCTGAATTGTAAACCTTGAACATCTGTCTCTGTTAAACACATACAAGACTAACAATACACTTTAACAGAGTAAAAGGCAATCAGAATATATAAGACTATATGTTTTAAACGATTATACGATCATTTGACACGACACTGTTTTAACATTATTCTACCGAGTCTGGTATTGATTCGGTAATAGTTTGAACTCTTTTTTATTTTCCAGATAACCACGACATCATCTCGATGAAGATGTACCAGCTGATGGTGGAGCACACGCCCGAAGAAGAGATTGAGGACTGGACCAAAATAGAGCCGAGCGTCAGCCTCCTGAAGTCCCCCAAAGGTAGAGCAGAGGACTCTTTAAAGTAGAGACACTACATACTGATATACACCTGACCATCAGCAGGAGAGGACTCTTTAAAGTAGAGACACTACACACTGATATACACCTGAACATCAGCAGGAGAGGACTCTTTAAAGTAGAGACACTACATACTGATATACACCTGAACATCAGCAGGAGAGGACTCTTTAAAGTAGAGACACTACATACTGATATACACCTGAACATCAGCTGGAGAGGACTCT
Organism: Chaenocephalus aceratus; assembly: GCA_023974075.1. Lineage (NCBI taxonomy): Eukaryota > Metazoa > Chordata > Actinopteri > Perciformes > Channichthyidae > Chaenocephalus > Chaenocephalus aceratus. Next base: position 96,164 of record JAMFTG010000527.1, read on the forward strand.
TTAAAGTAGAGACACTACACACTGATATACACCTGGACATCAGCAGGAGAGGACTCTTTAAAGTAGAGACACTACATACTGATATACACCTGAACATCAGCAGGAGAGGACTCTTTAAAGTAGTGACACTACATACTGATATACACCTGAACATCAGCAGGAGAGGACTCTTTAAAGTAGAGACACTACATACTGATATACACCTGAACATCAGCAGGAGAGGACTCTTTAAAGTAGAGACACTACATACTGATATGCACCTGATCATCAGCAGGAGAGGACTCTTTAAAGTAGAGACGCTACATACTGATATACACCTGAACATCAGCAGGAGAGGACTCTTTAAAGTAGAGACACTACATACTGATATACACCTGCACATCAGCAGGAGAGGACTCTTTAAAGTAGAGACTCTACATACTGATCTACACCTGAACATCAGCAGGAGAGGACTCTTTAAAGTAGAGACACTACATACTGATATACACCTGAACATCAGCAGGAGAGGACTCTTTAAAGTAGAGACTCTACATACTGATCTACACCTGAACATCAGCAGGAGAGGACTCTTTAAAGTAGAGACACTACATACTGATATACACCTGAACATCAGCAGGAGAGGACTCTTTAAAGTAGAGACACTACATACTGATATACACCTGAACATCAGCAGGAGAGGACTCTTTAAAGTAGAGACTCTACATACTGATCTACACCTGAACATCAGCAGGAGAGGACTCTTTAAAGTAGAGACTCTACATACTGATCTACACCTGAACATCAGCAGGAGAGGACTCTTTAAAGTAGAGACACTAGATACTGATATACACCTGAACATCAGCAGGAGAGGACTCTTTAAAGTAGAGACACTAGATACTGATGTACACCTGAACATCAGCAGGAGAGGACTCTTTAAAGTAGAGACATTATGATACACACTTGAACATCAGCAGGAGAGGACTCTTTAAAGTAGAGACATTATGATACACACTTGAACATCAGCAGGAGAGGACTCTTTAAAGTAGAGCCACTACACACTGATTTCTGTGTGTTTCAAAGCTCGTATCTTACTTTCTTCCTCACAGATAACATTGACGATCCCACTGGAAATTTCCGCGGTACGCCCCTCACTGGGTGGAAAGTGTTTCTCCTTCTTCTCTGCGCTCTGCTGGGAATCGTAGTCTGCGCCGTGGTGGGAGCGGTGGTTTTCCAGAAGAGACAGGAGAGGAACAAGAGGTTTTACTGAGGAGAGAAACGACGTCCTGCTCGATGTGGAATGAACTGTCTCCAGGCGACAGATTGAGCACAGTCGATGTGAATTATTTTCTAAAGATTGTACAAATGTTGATATCCTCGAAGCTCTGTGGGGACGTTCTGTTGTTGCTGAGAAGGTGCTGAGGCCGTGATCAATGCTGTTTCTTACGCCACAAATCTGGTCCGGTTCGTCTTCCAGGCGATTTAACGGATTATTTATTGGCTGAAGGAAAAGGCTCCACATGCAGGAAACACAGTATAGTGAATTATCCACTTTCCCCCGTGGGTCCTCGATCGATGGAGTTTGATTCTCTGCTTTCATGCTTCTGTTTAATCTCCACTGATAACCCCTCACACGCAGACCGCTAAGGCGTCACCTGAGCACCGCTTAAAGGGTCAATTAGCATCTTAGTTAATCGTTTAGTCCAGAAAACATCAAATCATTTAACTGAAAACCTCAAATTCACTCAGAATGCAATTTCTCTGTCTCTCTGACATCGACCTTATCATTGTGCATCTAAAATGTAAGAAACTGGAATTAGATTGTTATTATAATGTTTGCTTTATTAACAATTTAATCATATTATATGTTTTTGATGCAGTTGCTGATCAATCCACCGGCTTAAAAACACACTCAATCGTTACAATTGGACGATGAAATGAGAAACCCCGGCAGATGCAAAGCAAGTATACATCATGTGAAATGGGATTAGCTGACGTCTAATCATAAATCCACCGGAGGGGCTACAGCTCTGATAAACGCTTAAAACTGCACTTCATGATTAGTTGTACAAATAAATATCAGACTCACTTCAATTAGACAATTAGCCTCATGCTATTCTATTTACGGTTTGCATTATACTCCAGTTATCAGCATAGTGAACTCCGAAATGTCGAGTACCCCAAATGTTGATGTCAGAAATGTATGATAGGGTCTCCAGCACATAGAGACTGCCGGGTGCTAACCTGCATATGTTGGGCAATCGCACAAAAGCATACGTTGCATTGATTTGGAGTGGTTTCTTGAGGTATATTGAGGATGCTGAATACATTTCTGACATTTTTAGGATCAGAAATGAAAGTTTTGAGTCCCCTAACTCTTTAAAATCGAGCCAGCCCCCCTGGAGTACAAATATAACCTCTTTCTGGTTAAAACTGAAATTTGCTGATCCTGTAAATGTCAGAAATTGATTCAACATCCTCAACTAGCGTATTGGCATAAGTTGCATTACTTATTGATTTGGACAGTTTTGGAGTTGTTCTTGAGGTACATTGAGGACGCTGAATACATGTCTGACTGTTTTAGGGTCATACATGGCACTTTTTAGTCCCCTAACATGTTAAAATCGACCCCTGGAGTACACATATGACCACTTTCTGGTTAAAACTGACATTCTTGATCCTGGACATGTCAGAAATGGACTCGACGTCTTCGTTTACCTCCATAAACATTCCAAAACTGTCCAAATCACCAGGACGCGTTTTAACTGTATGCAAAATAACCCAATCTATGCTAATCGCCCAACATCTCTGAGCTGGAGACCTGCACTATGCATTTCTAATATATACAACGTTGGTGTACTCTGATCTGCAGACAGAATACTAATCTGCTGTTTTGAGAAACCCTTTTCTATCCGTTCCCCTCGCCGCGTTGTTCAAGCACGATTTTCTCCAGAATATGCCTTTTGTTATTTTTCTACGCCTTTTTTCCAGCTGTTTTAAAAATGCCTGAATAAAATCTAGTGTAATTCATATTAGAAATCAATGACGGGAGTTGCTGAATCCTGAAGTCCATGAATGCATCGCTGTTTGTTTACTTTGATTTCTTACGGCTTCCTTTTCTTCCTGTTGCTTTTTGTAGAATATTTGACAGAAACTGGTAGAATTTAAGGGTTTGTGGACACGGGCTGAAATACACTTTTTCTTTTTTTAACCTTGAGTTATCTCTTCTCCTGTGTTCTTGAGTCTGTTCGGGGTTTCTGTCACATCAGACGTTTCTATCGTTGTGACGGGACTTGAAATCGCTTCTATCAGCAGAAATAATTCATTAAATGAAAAAAGAAACAGTTTGAGTTGTATTTTTTTTATCTTTTACATTTTCTAGAAGTCGCCAACTTTGTGTTAAAGTAGGGCAGCACATCACGGTCCTTTTTACTGTATTATTATAGTCTGATGTTAATAATCTGTTAGGTAAAAAGCAGGACTTTTACTTATTGTATTATTTATATTCCTTGATATCTAAGTAGCATATTTCTCCAGTTCATGTGAGTAATGTGTTGACTCTGTTACAAGGTGATTTATTTTAACGGTGCACACAGCCTTTCAGATTTTATCACCTGTAATCTTGTCTTTAGCGGCAATTTAAAGAACAATTCTTAGTGAAATCCATCCATCTTCTCCCGCTTCTCCGTGGTCGGGTCTCGGGGGTAGCAGTTCCAGCAGAGAGCCCCACACGTTCCTTTCCCCTCATCAACTGAGCTCTGACTGGGGGGTCCCAAGGCGCTCCCTGGCCAGCGAAGAGATATAATCCCTCCACCTGGTCCTAGGTCTACCCCTTGGTCTCTTCCCAGCTGGACGTGCCTGGAACATCTCCCTAGGGAGGCGCCCAGGTGGCATCCTAACTAGGTGCCTGAACCACCTCAACTGACTCCTTTCGACGTGAAGGAGGAGCGGCTCAACTCCAGTCCCTCCCGGATGACTGAACTTCTCACCTTATCCCTAAGGGAGACGCCAGCCACCCTGCGGAGAAAAACCCATCTCGGCCGCTTGTATCCGCGATCTCGTTCTTTCGGTCATGACATTCTTAGTGAAATTGTATAGAAACAATTGAGACTTCTTAGAAAAAAAATAGATTTTATAGAAAAAAAATAGATTTTATAGAAAAAGTGAGATTTTATAGAAAAAAATGTCAAATGTGAAAGTCATTTTCAAAAAGGTCAGATTTGTTTTCAAAAAGTTTCTTTTAACATATTTCTATATGTTAAAAGTCAGGAATAATAAAAAAAGGCGAGGATTTTCCACCAGGTCAAGGTGATGGATGTTAACGGTGTAAATATGTCACGTGTTTTGCACACAGCCTTTTATCACCTGTAATCTTGAATCCAAAATCTCTCTCGGGGTTCGTCCAGTAGGCTAATCTGCATTAAGTGCATTATGAAAGACAGAAGAACAATGTCTGAATTTAAATGAGTTACACAAATATTAGAAGTCTGGAATTTAAAAAATTGAGATTTCAAGGAATTTTTTTTTCCAATTTTTAAATAAAATCTGAATTTTTCCAAAGTGAGATTTTTGCGAAAAATTTCAGAATTTCAAAAAAGTCCGAATTTTATTAAAAAAGTAATTTTTTTTAAATAAAATGTTAGAAATATATTAAAAGTCAGGAATTAAAAAGAAGTGAGATTTTTGAAAAATAAATCCACACTTTCATAAAAAGTCAGAATTGTTTCAAGAAATTGAGATTTTTGTGAAAAAGTTGGAATTATTCAGGAAATGGAATTTGGAAAATAACTATTGTTGTTTAAAGAAGATGATTAGGGCCGCGTGTACAAGAAGACAGATCCTTTACAACAGGGGCTCAAACCTCATCGCGGGCCACATGGTTGCACTCAAAGGGCCGCTTGTAACTTTCAATCTCAATCTTTATTTATTTATATTGCACATTTAAAACCACCTCCGATGACCAAAGCGCTGTACAGGGAACACATATTAAATAAAACAATAATTAAAAACAAGATAAAAAGCACAATAACTAGAAACATATACAAAGTTTAACACATACAAATATCAAAATGTTATGTTCAACTAGTATTAAAAGCCAGTGCAAAACGTTAAGACTATATATAAATTAGTGCTGTAAAAATTATCGCGTTAACGGCGGTAATTAATTTTTTGAATTAATTGCGTTAAAATATTTAACGCATTTAACGCATGGGCAGAATGGCCCGCCCCATACGTGCCACCAGTGGCAGCGCCAGGGTATGGCTGGGGTAGGCTACACCCATACCAAGAAATGGCTTAGCCCACCATGAAAAATGATGTTAAAGTAAGCAAAATAAAGTCTGCCAACTCGCGCGGAGTAAATTGCACAGACAGCAGTTAGTAAGATTGATTTCAGTCGCCACGGTTTTGAAAACTTTTGTCACGTAGTGATCGTCTTCTCAATAGAACATCTTTGATAACGGCGCGGTGTTGTTGCAGGAAGTCCCGACGGAGAATACTTTTGCTGTAGTACAGGGCAGAGCCATATAATATGGCTCTGGTACAGGGGTGCACATAACTGGTACGCAGGTTATGGCGTAATCTGAAATGCGTACCGTCACTTGTGTCACAAAGCGCATTTGCGTACCGACGTACTTGTGAAGCTTTTCCAGAAGGCGGTTAGATCACCGGGCGACAGAGTCGGTCTCTGTGTGCACAGACAGGCTGCTGTTAACGTCGGTCTGTACAACGGAACTGTGCCAAAACTACGCCAACCGGCTGCAGAGGGAGACTCCCCCCTTCACTGGAGAACTGCGCTGAAACAGCTGATCACAACGTTCACACTCTGTGGTCACCAAGTACTCCACTAGCCCCCCCCCCCCCCCCCCCCCCTGTCGACTTTCCTGAAGTACTCCACTAGCCCCCCCCCCCCCCCCCCCTCTGTCGACTTTCCTGAAGTACTCCACTAGCCCCCCCCCCCTCTGTCGACTTTCCTGAAGTACTCCCCCGTTGATAGAAATCAGCACGTAATGAATTAAGACCCCACGGTTTGATGACTGATAGGTGTGTGGGTTGTCTTTCATTTTGACACGCAGAAAAATGTTATAATAAACATAGATACTGTATGTTAAATGGATATATCCGCCTGCTTTCATTTATCTTTCCATTCCCAACAATATACATAAATAAATGGCATATTTTGGACATAGTTCGAATGGTGATTAATCATGATTAATTAATTTTTAAACTGTGATTAATCTGATTAAAATTTGTAATCGTTTGACAGCCCTAATTTATATACATATATAAATATATCATATATATCAAATAATGTATCATATTACATTATTGCCTCTGCGTTGGATTATTATTGGATAGGGTAATAACTTCATAATTAACTACGTCTGAAAGCAGAAGTCGAGGGCAAATCACTTCAAGTCTCTTCATTGTGCACGTCACAAAATGAGATGCATTGTGGGACATGTAGTTTATGTACAACATGCTTCTGTAAAGCGGCATTCAACCGTGTAATAAACACATTATATTCTTTGCAAGCTCTTGCGGACGACATAAAATGAAGTTGAGGGCCGGATTTGGCCCCCGGGCCTTGAGTTTGACACCCCTGCTTTACAAGAAACAATATATATTTAGGGTTTAAAAACACTGTAATCCACACGTTTTAGAAATGTAACTGTAAGGGAATACAGTTTCCTTTTTGTTGTATCCTAATAATCCCTTTACATGTAATCCATTACTCCCCAGACCTGTGAAATAAATGAACTCAACATGTTGTAACTGGGAGTGCTGCTGGGACAGAAGGACATATGGAGGGGGGTACAACGATGCGTAATATCCCATAATGCACTGCACCTCCTGCTTCTGTGCCGCGAGAACAGAGCTTCCTTCAAAGGTTTTTACTTACACTGTAATCACGCTCCTTTAACAACCTTCATGATATCAGTCCATCTCCCCATCATCATCATCATCATCATCATCATCATCATCATCATCATCATCATCATCATCATCATCATCATCATCATCATCATCATCATCATCATCATCATCAGCGAATGTAGGAGCTTTATCTATTTTAACCACCAGAGGGCGCCATAGTACTGATGTTCTTCTTCAGCAAGACTACTGCAATAACAGAGTGTGAGTGTGTGTGTGTGTGTGTGTGTGTGTGTGCGTGTGTGCGTGTGTGTGTGTGTGTGTGTGTGTGTGTGTGTGTGTGTGGTTTCAAATAAGTTTTATTTTGGAAAATAAAGATTACTTCTCAATTTCATATTTGTTCACTTTGTGTGTATAGAGCATGTGAGCTGAACAATACAATATTGTGTGTGTGTCTGCATGTGTGTGTTTAACTTTGTGTGTGTCGGGGGGGGATTTATATTTGTCTGTGGAAAGTTAAGATTAGATTTGTGGCTTATTGTGGATCTTGGAGTTTGTTTTACCAACATTATTACTCAACTGTCACTGGATGTGTGTGTGTGTGCGTGTGTGTGTGCGTGCGTGCGTGTGTGTGTGTTTCTATTTGTACGTAAATCAAGAAGCATTCATCTTTGTGGTCATATTGGATCTGTCCAGTGTCTATTGCACCAATGACCAACTGCAGTACTTTATGATGTGCTCAGAGGCCCTGCGCGTGTTGGGCCCTCTCCTGCTGCTGGGTTACCATGACGAGAGAAACACGAGACCTGGTCCTCAGCTCTCTTTCTCTCTCCTCCCCTCTCTAATCTCACTCAGCCTTGACTATCTTTACTTATCCAACTCTTGTTCTGCATTTCCTTTCTTCTTCTTCTACCATTTGTAACGTCCTCCCGTCAGAGTCTGAGGTGTGACTGAAGGCCTTTGTGAAACCGAAACGATTGGCAGACAGTTGAATAGCTGAGTGTTAAACTTTGACAGCTGCAGCTTTCTTCACACCTGTTGCTCTGCTGCTTCATCTCATTGCAAACCTTTATTCAACCAGGCGAGTCCCATTGAGACTATCGATCTCTTTTTCAAGGCCTGCTGCAAGTCGGTTCCACGTGAAGACATGAAACATGAAACCACGGACAAACCAAAAGCACGCATCGATCCGAGCTTTGAAAACACGCAGAGGAACCAAGTTGCCATTCTGTTTGCAGACTGTTCCAAGTTAGAGGAGCTGCACATCTAAAAGCTTTCGTCCCTCCTACACTCTCTCAGGGAACATCCTCCAATAAGCTCACTAAACAAACATCAGTTCACAGAGATGTTATTTAATTTGTACAAGTGGCATGTTTGTATTGAACAGGTGGAATACAACTATTTTAAACTATTGGAAAGCACGGACAATGTGTGTGCATTGAGATTACCCATTAGAGGACAGAAACATGAAGTCATGAACACTACCCAGACGTTATCTGTCTAACTTGAACCTAAGACACTTAGCTGTCTCAATAAGTCCACACAGACGCCTGTCCGCTCTCTGCTGTTCCTCAGCGCCGCTCCCCCCCCCCTCCCGCTGATATTATGAATGAAAAGCGTAGTAATCATAGATAACAGGGCAGGGTCCGTGACAGTTTGTTTTCATCTGATTTCAAAGAAACAAAGTCTTGGTTTTTAGAATATTAAACTTGTTTCGCCAAATTCAGATGATAAAAACAACTTTGAAGCTTCGGCATAATTACAAGCGGCAACTTAACGTCACAGCAGGCATAACAACAGCCGGTGTTTCTTGTGAGGGTTTCCCCAGGAAGCAAACACAATACACACAAACGCGTCACAGATTATTTCGCGGTATTTAGCTGCCGAACTAAATCATGTACGCAGCTCGCGACGTAACTAGGAGTCTAGTGGATGGTATCAGTACTACAAGTACAAAAAATAATAATATTTGTTTATTTATTTTTTATTAATTACATTGTTTAGGGTTATTTGCCCATCCCTGACATAGAGAGAGAGTGTGTGTGTGTGTGTGTGTGTGTGTGTGTGTGTTGCAGTTGTCCTCTCACCGCTTCTCTGCTAAAACAAAGGCGATCCACACATCATTTCAGAACTCGCTCCACATACCGGAGTTATCTACAATCTCTGATAGCAACTCCCCTTCCTGCACTCATAATGATGACTACTGGCATAGGTGTGTGTGGTGTGTGTGTAAACCATTTAAAAAAAATTGTATTAATTACGTTGTTTATAAATTAATCTGAGGGCCGCAAAAAGATCCCTGTCGTAGAATAAACATTTACTTCAGCTCGTGTTCACCACAGACCTGATTTCAGGAGAACAACCCACCTATGTATTCCAAGGCAAGATATGTCGAACAACCATCCCATTGTTTGTCTATCAGAGATAACAATATGTCTTTGTTCCAATTGAATAAAAAAAACGTGCAGACTGTTAAATAAATATTTAGTGTCTTATCTCAAGTCCATCAGGAGGAGGAATCCGGCCAGAAAGGGAAAAGAAAATACAAAAGTGTGTATTGTTTGCCTTGAGATAAGATTACCTTTCTCAGGCATCTCGAAGTCGAGTTGGGAGTTGCTTTTTGACAGAAAACTGTCATCAGTGACGGACTGGAAGGCGAGAAAGTGGCGCTTCATTTCATTCTCAGTCTTTTACTTAAGTGTTTAAGAGGACAAACATTACTTTGCCTTTCTCTCCTCTATGGCCTTTACACCACACTCTATTTCCATTTCTTCATTCCTTCTACCTTCACCATAAGTCCTTGTTTTTCACCTTTGTGTTAGTTTGACTCCTTTCCTTTTGTTCCCACTGTCACTTTATTTCAACATTTCTCTCCCACCCTCTCATATGATCCTCTTCTCTTTCCTTTCCATCCGTCTTTTCTTTTTCAGCCATCCACACACACTCTCTCCTCATCTTTCGACAGAGGCACTGATAGATATCTCTCTGGAGTCAAGCAGACGACAGATATCACTGTCCATAAACAGAATCCCACCAATCCCATGACTGGACAAACAAAGCTGACCAATCACAGGCCAGATCTCCAGTAGACATTCTGACTGAAGCACTCAAGTGGCGGGTAACAAATACCACTTTTCCAGCTGAGCAGTTCAAGGCCCGGTTCAGAGACGTTCAGTGGCGCCGGCTCTCGGTACCGAAAACCGGTTCCCAACGCAAAGGATAAAGCAGAGCCAAGAACGCAAACTGACTTAAACGCATCGTTTATTTTTCACTTGACTTTGAATGAACATCCCTTCGTTATCATTGACCATTTTGAAGAGCAGCACAAGCTGTTTCACTGGTGTGTGTTAGACCAGCAGGTGGAATCATACACAGGCTAAACTCTTTGACGTAACAGACTATCACATAGTGTAAAATACACCATTAAAAATGCTTATAGATAACGGCAAAGGCCATAACATTCAAAGCATGTATGGTGATTAATTAATATGCCAGACACATACAATATATATACAATTTGTTTTTGCAAGAATGTTGAAAATGCAATCCTACTGATGATTGGAAATCTTCACATGATCTATAAGCAGAAAATACGAAAAGCAGAAAACAAATCACGATTTATTCTTTAAAAAAAATACATTTATTTATTTTTTGCTTATATGTAAAAATAAATACAAATGTGTTCGCCACAACTAAGCTACATGCGGCTGATGTTGGCCGTGATGACGTTTGGTCGTCTCATTTAGACACTTGTTAGCAACCACTGTTTTTATTAGGCAAGGCAAGGCAAGTTTATTTATATAGCACTTTTCAACGCAAGGCAATTCAAAGTGCTTTACAAAAAAAATGAAAGACATTAAGCATTAAAAAAGAAAAGCTAATAAAATAAACATTAAGGAAAAATACATGGATAAAAGTTACAGTGCAGTCTAAAATATGAATAGTTCAATTAAACATTACAGATAATCAGATATTAATCAGATAATATGTGGCTGCTCAACCACCACACTAATGCAATAACCGGAACCATTCTTACACATACACACACTTTTAATGCACTTTATATACTATTTTTATATCAATATTTGTAACTATTTATTCCGCCTTATGATTGTATGCTGTCTGTCCTATTGCCGTGTTTTTTAGTGTTATGTATTTGTTTGTATTTTTTGCACACCGAGTATAATGAATCTCGTTATACTCTGTGTGTAATGACAATGAAAGGCTTTAACTTTAATCAGACCAGGGAACCAGGAAGTGGTGACTCATTCCTGCACCACTCGATTATAAAGAGCCATCCAAAGAAAACAGAAGAAGGAGAGATTTGTTTGGATAAGGCGGATAGGAACACGAGGAAGTACAGTGAGAAAAGATCAGGGAAACATGTTCAGAAACACTTTCATTCATCGTGTCTAACCGCCGGCTCTCAAATCCCTGAACAGGTTTGAACAACCCCGTCACGTCTGAAAAGCTGCGTTGCCAAAATAGTTACTGTCCATATTGTCTCTGAGCTCTGGGGATCAGACCCAACTTATCGACATCTAAGCATACACCATCAACAAAGAACAATGAGAAGAAAATACGATTATTCATCTTTGATAAAGACTATGTTTAGGGATCGACTGTTGATATCCAAAACATCTGTCTCTGTCTGATGTGTTTAAATCATTCGAACAAGGCTGTGGATTGGGTTAGTGCCAAACGTTGGGCAAGTTACAGCTGCCAGTGTACTTAAATGTACTTCAAATATGTAATTGCACAACTTTAATAACACTAATGGCGAAGGAACGTAGTCGGTGGAATCAAAGTATTACAGAAACCAAGATATCTGCTGGTGCAAGCTAATGCATGGCCTCTATTTGTTATGCACTGTATTGCCATGCAACCGTTAGCTAAACCTCGACAGGGATACCGGATATTAAAAGGACAGGGACATGATATAGGAGATTGGAGTTGATGAAAGATTTGACTGAAGGTTTTTAAAATAACCCTTAATTCGGTGTCCCTTAATCTCGACTACTTGTTGCTGTCATCGTGGCGTAATTGACCCCCTTCTTCTTCAATAGGATCTTACTTGTGAGAACATGTGTAGTCGATGTGTTTATCAATCTTGATAGTATAAAAACAACAACAGGAAAACAGCTTGAGCAACTGAAGGTGTGTGCGGTTCTTCAATAGGCAATTTGTTACGCTTGGGTGAAGCAGGTAGGACTCAAATGCAGAATTTAACGAAAAGCGAGCTTTATTAAAATATATAAAGCTGTGGCAAAAAAGGCAGTATCCAAAATATCCAAAACCAACGAGCAGCACAAGGAACACAGACCGTGGAATGACATGGAAGGGAAACAATGAACCGACATGGAGCACAGGGGAAGACTAGACTAAATACACAGAAGGGTAATCACAGGACAAGACACAGCTGGGCAGGGGAGGAGAAACACAAGGACAACAGGTGGACACAATCGGGTAATCAGGGAGGGAAACAGACAGAAAGCAGACAGGCAGGAAACGGGGGTGAACACTTTACACAATAAGACAGGAAGACAAGAAAAACACCAACACAGACAAAACTACAAAACGTGACATAACATGAGAATCGTGACACAATTATAGCAAAATGGGTGGTCATTTGAAATGGTAAAAATAAATAGTATGTCGCATCTCGAGCTGTTGCGTGGACTATACAGGTCTGTGGTTACGTTATAGTCACTTTGTGGAGTTTGTCAATACAGACGCACCCTAGAGAAGGTGAAGCATGAGCTGTCAGGATTATACATCAGACCCTAAAACGGATCATCTGTAATCTCCTCTTGACATTTCAACTCTTCTCATGACTCTTGGATGAATGCAAGGATGTCACAGAGGGGGATTGGTTTATTACCGGGTTTCATGACCTCCTTACTGGAGCAGACAGGAGAGGACACATATGGTTGTGGTGTGGTTGTTAAAGGTGGGGTAGGTAAGGGCGGTAATGGGCGGCTGTGGCTAAGTGGATAGAGTGCTGGACTTCGAATCAGGGGGTAGCAAGTTCGAGTCCCACTGCAGTCAGCATGTCGTTGTGTCCCTGGGCAAGACACTTCACCCCAAATTGCTCCGGTGGGGATTGTCCACAGTACTGAATGTATGTAAGTCGCTTTGGATAAAAGCGTCTAACAAATAACATGTAAAATAACATGTAATGTAAGTTTGAGAAACTGGCTCGAGATACACTTGTTGTTATATTCCATGGAATGCTCTTAACATCCTGATAGCAATGAATATCTGAAGTGCTTTAACAAAAAATCCATTAAAAAAAGTCATCAGTGGAAGCCGTGGCGCTGTAAAAAGTACGACCAATCATCTGAGCCGGCTAAAGTAGCTGGATGGCCTACCTGCCTGTCAGCCTTCCATCTGGGCACACACTTATCTCGTGCCCTCATTGGTCGTGTGCGCGTTCGTGTGTGGGGGAGGGGCTCTGTGAGGAAGTGGCAGATTTTTTCCGGCTGTGTATTTTCAAATTCTTGCGATCCTCGAGCCGGTTTCTCCAACATTACCTACCCCACCTTTAAGAGACCTTTCAAAGTGACGAACATTTCATCTCAGAAACTTTTGGAATTTTTGCGTAAACTGGGTTTTCAAAGAATACAAAAACAATGTAATTTAAAGTTTTCTGGAGTGCTCATTGTACCATATGCTATTGCAGAAACTACACCGATCTCGTTCATATCATTGATTTTTATCAAAGTCTAAACAGAATTTACATTCATTGCTGTATTGTAATGTATGTTTATGTTCCCTGTTGAAAAACACCCCATACGATCAATGTAGTAAAGTACATCTGACATTAAGTTGTGTTTTGGCCATACGGACAGCCTTTGGTTGCTTTTCTACTTTTATAGAACCGTCTCAAATCAATGACTTCCTTTTTCCAACCATTTAATTTCCCACAACACGGTTCTTTATACAATCAGACGATCAGACAGATTTAAAAAGAGAAACTGAAGGCGAGTGCTCCTGAAGTGCCAAATAAAAAATCCCCCATTGCACAAGAAAAACTGTTCACGCACAACTGGAGGAAGTCCAAAGGGTTTGAAGTGGAAGAAGTTCTCAGACTTCAGGGTTTGAACGGTGTTATCATAACCTGAAGGAATGGTTGCGTAAACTTTAAACAATAACTATGTATGCATAAACCTCGGTCTTACTTGAAGGCATGTCTCATATTTAATTTATGGGTTTGGCAAGTATAGATGCCAAATTTAACTGGCATCGATGTTACAGACGAGGCTTTGTTGCAAAGAGATACATATTAACTGATGTTTGCCAAAAATGTGACAACCAAATAATAACTTGATGAATAACTGTAACGTCTTTTGTGAGAAGAGGTTGGTAGTTAGTAATCTAGATGGATATAAAGATAAATCAGGGAAATATTTTGTCAAGGCTGGAGAGCAGAGTACAAAGGATCCAAATTCAAAAGACAGTTCCTTCAAATGAAAGCCCTCGTTTGGCAATGGAGCAAAACAAGGCAAATAAACAAAGCTGTCTCTGACAATAAGCATCCAACATCAACATTCTCACAACAACTGAAAGAAAAACCAGAACTTAAATACACACAAGACTAATCACAAGAATAAGACACGGGTGGGGAGAGAGAGAGAAAACACAGGTGAACGCAATCAGGTAATCAAACAGGAACGCAGAGAATGGAAGTAAAACAGACATAGCCTAACACAGGGTAAATTAAGCAACAAAAGTGATGTTAAAAACCGGTCAACCTACAGACGGAAATATTTACCTGTCAGTGTGCTCTTTAGCTAGCTAATGTTAGCTACATTGCTAACTAGCTAACACCAGCCGGCTATCTTACAAGCTAACTTCCGAACGTTAGCTCTCTACTTAAAAAGCTAGCGTTCGCTATCTATCTAACTAGTACGCTTGTTTACGTAGCTTACCTATCTAACAAGCTAGCTTACATTTGTTATCTATCTAACTAGTAAGCTTGATTACGTTGCATACCTATCTAACAAGCTAGCTTACATTTGTTATCTATCTAACTAGTAAGCTTGATTACGTAGCTTACCTATCTAACAAGCTAGCTTACATTTGTTATCTATCTAACTAGTAAGCTTGTTTACGTTGCTTACCTATCTAACAAGCTAGCTTACATTTGTTATCTATCTAACTTGTACGCTTGTTTACGTTGCTTACCTATCTAACAAGCTAGCTTACATTTGTTATCTATCTAACTAGTAAGCTTGTTTACGTAGCTTACCTATCTAACAAGCTAGCTTACATTTGTTATCTATCTAACTAGTAAGCTTGTTTACGTTGCTTACCTATCTAACAAGCTAGCTTACATTTATTATCTATCTAACTAGTAAGCTTGATTACGTAGCTTACCTATCTAACAAGCTAGCTTACATTTGTTATCTATCTAACTAGTAAGCTTGTTTACGTAGCTTACCTATCTAACAAGCTAGCTTACATTTGTTATCTATCTAACTAGTACGCTTGTTTACGTTGCTTACCTATCTAACAAGCTAGCTAACGTTCGCTATCTATCTAACTAGTACGCTTGTTTACGTTATTAACCTAACTAACAAGCTAGCTAGCTATTTTTAGCTATATGGCTAGGTATGGCCAAATTGGTGATTCTTATAATTGTAGTTATTTATTTAACACCCTATTGTTAAACTTGCCTTTTGGACTAAACAATCATTAAAAGAGTCATTACAAAAACATGTTGCTGCCACAAAATGTATCTATTTTTTCGTGTCACACAGAACGATTTTAATTTTAAATATAACAAATTTGGGAAAAGAGATTAAAAGATACAAGTTTCAGATTCTGACACAGAACGATTTTAGAAGCAATGTATTTCTATTGGTAGTATGTTTCATACCTGCACCAAATAATAACACATTAGAAGAAAAAAATAAATAAATACAGATGTCAGTATTCTGAGGCTCTGAGCCACATTTCTTTCCCTCGCGGACGGCAACAAAACTCCGACATTATACTATTTAAAATAATAGGGTTAGGGTAAGATATTGAGTAAGAAAATGTTTTTATGAACCCCACAGACAGAAAGACGTGGTGCAGGCACGAAACATACTACCAATAGAAATACATTGCTTTTAAAATCGTTCTGTGTGACACGAAAAAAATGCGAAAATCGTGTTGGTGAACACGAATCAATAGATTACATTAATTTTGTGACTATACCACGAAATGCCGTGAGACTGGGTTGCTCATAGAGCAGCTGTTGACTAAAAGGTCAGGTAACAAAAAGCGAGCTTTATTTAAAAAAGCCGATGACAAAAGAAAACAAGGAACAACTTAACATTACATCCAAGGGAGTACGAGGAAGGATCAGGACAAAAAACTTCACGGACAAACATGGAACGTGACATGAAAGACGGACAGGTAACATGGACATCAAGAGACGGACAGGTAGCATGGACATCAAGAGACGGGCAGGTAGCATGGGCGAGAAGAGACGATGATCAGACATGGAGCACAGGGGGAGACAAGACTAAATACACAGAAGAGTAATCACAGGACAAGACACAGCTGGGCTGCGGAGGCAGAAACACAAGGGCAACAGGTGAACACAATCAGACAATCAGACACACCAGGGAACTACTTTGTTCTGAAAGCTGAACCTGCTGCTCCTCACAGAGAGAAGAGGAAGAGGAGGTGAATTACTTTACATTGTGGATAGCCCCCATTGTTCTGTGTGTCAAAATGAAAGACAGCCCACACACCTACCAATCATCAAACCGTGGGGTCGTATTGTTGTATCGCTGTAGAGATGTACTACAGCAAAAGTATTCTCCGTCGGGACTTCCTGCAACAACACCACGCTGTTATCTTGATTCTGATTGGCCAGAAGATATTATCAAAGATGTTCTATTGAGAAGACGATCACTACGTGACAAAAGTTTTCAAAACCGTTTCTAGTCTTCGGTGTTTCCAGACGAGTGGCTTCTGAAATCAATCTTACTAACTGCTGTCTGTGCAATTTACTCCGCGCGAGTTGTCAGACTTTATTTTGCTAACTTTAACATCATTTTCATGGTGGGGCTAAGCCATTTCAGGGTATGGCTGTAGCCTACCCCAGCCATACCCTGGCGCCGCCACTGCATGTAACCAACACACACCCTCTTTTTCTTCTTCTAAAGACAACACAAGGATGACATGACAGGGACGCTCTGTCAGGTTTCACTCTTTGTTGTCTAACAGGGAGTCGAAATATACGAGCCACAATCCTGATTGAAATGTTTGAGCTCCTTTATTAAACTGTCAAGAGGTGTTTTTGTGTGTGCCGCGAAGGTGTGTGAGTGAGTGTGAGGATGGCTGTGTGTGTGAGTGAGTGTGAGGATGGCTGTGTGTGTGAATGTGTGAGTGTGTAGATGGCTCTGTGTGTGAATGTGTGTGTGTCCTTGTACCGTACATGTGTGGTCAGGTCATTCGACACCATCATGTCACACCTAACTCCTAAGATCTTCCTCCGACCAGCTGATGCCTGGTTGATAATCAGTGGTGTGTGCGTGTGTGTGTGTGCGTGCGTGTGTGCGTGCGTGTGTGTGTTCCCCTTATTCCACAATAAGGAGAATGTCAACACAGGCACCTGTCAACCCGCACTCTGCTGTTCCTCAGTGCCGCTCCCCCTCCCTCCCGCTGATATTATTAGTAATCATTGATAACACGGCAGGGTCCGTGACAGTTTGTTTTCATCTGATTTCAAATAAACAAAGTCTTGGTTTTTAGAATATTAAACTTGTTTCGCCAAATTCAGACGATAAATAGAACTTTGAAGCTTCGGCATAATTACAAGAGGCAACTTAACGTCACAGCAGGCACAACAACAGCCGGTGTTTCTTGTGAGGGTTGCCCCGGGAAACAAACACAATACACACAAACGCGTCACAGATTATTTCGCGGTATTTGGCTGCTGAACTAAATCATGTACGCAGCTCGCGACGTAACTAGGAGTCTAGTGGACGGTATCGGTTACAAGTAAACATTTTTATTTATTATTTTATTAATTACGCTGTTTATAAATTAATCTGAGGGCCACACAAAGTGTGTGTGTGTGTGTGTGTGTGTGTGTGTGTGATAAGATATGATGATTAAGGAGAGATTAGGGAAAGTTATTTCTGATTGAACCGTTAAGAGGATCTGAAGCAGATATTTAAAGTGTTGCCAAAAACAAGCGCTCCTTTTCTCCAGGTAGTGTTCCAATCATTTAAGTTGCATCGGAGATATCACAGTTCGACGTAGGGCTTCAGTATATCTCTGTACATTGGACATTTTACCCCTTTGTTTACTTGTTTACTCCGCTCTGTCTTTTTAGTTCTTCCCTTACAATAACCCTAATCGACTCATCTCGATGTTCTCACACTGTGTCTTTTACATGTACAATTACTTTGCACACTATATACACTGTAAATAGTACCTATACATTTTGTTAGTTGTTTTAGATTGACGTATAATACTGTACACTGAAGTCAATTTGTATTGCATATTCGATAGAGACACAGATCTTCTACTGCAGGGGTGTCAAACTCAATTTCATCACGGGCCACATCAGCATTATGGTTGCACTCAAAGGGCCGGTTGTAACTTTAAGACTATATAAAAATACATATATAATATATCATATATAAAATAACGTATTATATTACATCATTGCCTCTGCATTGGATTATCATCGGATAGGGTAATACCTTCATAATTAACTACATCTGAAAGCAGAAGTCTAGGGCAAATAATTGCAAGTCTCTTCAGTGCGTATGTCCCAAAATGATTTAAAAAGAAAAGCCAAATTCTGGAGAAAAAAGAAATAGAAGTGACATTTTGAAATAAAAATCTAATTCTGAGAAAATGGAATTCTATGAAAAAAATGCAAATTCTGAGAAAAAAGTCATATTTGAAATGCATTGTGGGACATGTAGTTTATGGACGACATGCTTCTGTAGCATGTAACCGTATAATAAACATATTATTCTTTGCAAGCTCTTGTGGGGCCACAAATAAAAGTCGGGGCGCCGAATGTGGCCCCCGGGCCTTGAGTTTGACACCCCTGTTCTACTGTCTATATGTATATATTTACTGTTTAAGTTTCTCTCATCTATTTTGTCTCATTTTATTTCATGTGTAATGTTTATATTCTGCTGAAAAGAAAAGCACAATTCGGATCAATAAAGTTAATCTAATCCAACGTGATGTTGTCCCATACATCCCTCTGTAGGGAACACAGGGATTGTTAGATATTCGTTGGCAGTCAACACCATCTATTTCCACATATCTGAACTATTACCTGCTACGGGACTTTTCTAATTCATAATCTTGCTAAATGTAATACATGCACAGACATAACAGATAGCGACAGATCACAGTGCAGGAAGAGGCACCGCAGCTTCCTCCTAAATAACGTTTACAATCCCAATTTCACATAAAACCTTTTATCGATATACAAACAATACCTTAAATTCAAAAAGGAAGGCAAAGTTCTACGAAAACCCCAAATAAATGTGAATAAAAGAAAGGATAAGTGAACGGAATTATACCACGCCATTCCAGGTTGATGTTTCACTAAATCAGATAATATGATATTAACTAAATATATCTGGATATGATGATATATCTTTTACTTTCCACTCCCTACGTCGAAATGAAAGCGGGCCCATCTGAGCCGCGTTCAAACGGGCGATGTGTTCGAGGTCAGAGAATAGAAACGTCGTGTTTAACGGAATAATAAGAGGATTAACGGCATGATGAAGAGCTGAGTGTGTTCGAGAGATGCTCATATTTCACAGAGGCAGATGGTGCTGAAGCAGGAGGGAGAAGACCGCCCAGAACGCCTGTGTGTGTGTGTGTGGTGTGTTGTGTGTGTGTGTGAGCCCAGCAGGTCCCAGGAAACGGGAGCATATTCGCAGCAGATCTGCTTGTTGAGACTCCGTTCTGCTCCATTAAAACATGACACTCTGTCCTCCTGTCCATCTGTCTCTCTCTCTCTCTCTCTCTCTCTCTCTCTCTCTCTCTCTCTCTCTCTCTCTCTCTCTCTCTCTCTCTCTCTCTCTCTCTCCACTGTCCGTCTCTCTCTCTCTCCACTGTCCGTCTCTCTCTCTCTCCACTGTCCGTCTGTCTCTCTCCACTGTCCGTCTCTCTCTCTCTCCACTGTCCGTCTCTCTCTCCACTGTCCGTCTCTCTCTCTCTCCACTGTCCGTCTCTCTCTCTCTCTCCACTGTCCGTCCGTCTCTCTCTCTCCACTGTCCGTCTCTCTCTCTCTCTCCACTGTCCGTCTCTCTCTCCACTGTCCGTCCGTCTCTCTCTCTCCACTGTCCATCCGTCTCTCTCTCTCCACTGTCCGTCTGTCTCTCTCTCCACTGTCCATCCGTCTCTCTCTCTCCACTGTCCGTCTGTCTCTCTCCACTGTCCGTTCTCTCTCTCCACTGTCCGTCTCTCTCTCTCTCCACTGTCCGTCTCTCTCTCTCTCCACTGTCCGTCTCTCTCTCTCTCCACTGTCCGTCTCTCTCTCCACTGTCCGTCTCTCTCTCTCCACTGTCCGTCTCTCTCTCTCTCCACTGTCCGTCTCTCTCTCTCTCCACTGTCCGTCTGTCTCTCTCCACTGTCCGTCTCTCTCTCTCTCCACTGTCCGTCTCTCTCTCTCCACTGTCCGTCTCTCTCTCTCTCTCCACTGTCCGTCCGTCTCTCTCTCTCCACTGTCCGTCTCTCTCTCTCTCTCCACTGTCCGTCTCTCTCTCTCCACTGTCCGTCCGTCTCTCTCTCTCCACTGTCCATCCGTCTCTCTCTCTCCACTGTCCGTCTGTCTCTCTCTCCACTGTCCATCCGTCTCTCTCTCTCCACTGTCCGTCTGTCTCTCTCCACTGTCCGTCTCTCTCTCTCCACTGTCCGTCTCTCTCTCTCCCACTGTCCGTCTCTCTCTCTCTCCACTGTCCGTCTCTCTCTCTCTCCACTGTCCGTCTCTCTCTCTCCACTGTCCGTCTCTCTCTCCACTGTCCGTCTCTCTCTCTCTCCACTGTCCATCTCTCTCTCTCCACTGTTGCCTCCTCTCTTCTCCACTGTCTGCCTGTCTCTCTCTCTCTCCACTGTCCGTCTCTCTCTCTCTCTCCACTGTCCGTCCGTCTCTCTCTCTCCACTGTCCGTCTCTCTCTCTCTCTCCACTGTGCTTCCCTGTGTCCCTCTCTCTCTCCACTGTCCGTCTCTCTCTCTCTCCACTGTCCGTCTGTCTCTCTCTCTCCCTGTCCTCTCTCTCTCCACTGTCCGTCTCTCTCTCTCTCCACTGTCCGTCCCTCTCTCTCTCCACTGTCGTCCCTCTCTCTCTCCACTGTCCGTCTCTCTCTCTCTCCACTGTCCGTCTCTCTCTCTCTCCCACTGTCCGTCTCTCTCTCTCCACTGTCCGTCTCTCTCTCTCCACTGTCCGTCCGTCTCTCTCTCTCCACTGTCCGTCTCTCTCTCTCTCCACTGTCCGTCTCTCTCTCTCCACTGTCCGTCCCTCTCTCTCTCCACTGTCCGTCCCTCTCTCTTCATGTGAACAGCTTGATGAATCATAGGAAGGGCAGTATTTCCTCTATCGACTGTAAAATGTGGCACATCTTCACATTTCGCCCATGGATGCCAATCAACTCTACGTGTGTTGTACTGAGTGCATGGAGGCGATTGTAGGAAACTCTGACGTTCCATTTTCAACGACTACATGCCGTCGGAAGACAGACCGCTTTATAACCAACGCAGCGTCGAGGCCTTCGTGTGGTTTCTCTCTCCTGTCGTGAGTTCATGACCTTTCTGTGTTCCTTCCAGAGACACAGGCCCTGGGTACACGAGGCTGCACACTGAGAGGCAGACTTTCTTTGCAGTATGATATTTAAACTTATCTTAATCGTGGAAAGTGTGCATCCTCAGATCGTGGAAAGTGTGCATCCTCAGATCGTGGAAAGTGTGCATCCTCAGTGCTTTGAGGTTCAGTCGCACAGAGAGTCGACCTCTGATCAGCTCAGAGTGAAACTGAGCAGAACAGCTTTGGAGTTTGGAAGCTGTCAGTGTGTGATTGAACTAAATCAAGGCTGAACCACACACACACACACACACACACACACCACACACCACACACACACACACACACACACCCACACACACACCACACACACACACCCACACACCCACACACACACACACACAACACACCCACACGCACACACACACACACACACACATGCACACACACACACACACACACACACACACCACACACACACACACACACAGACGCGCACGCCCACACACCACCACACCCCCCCCACACACACACACCCCCCCCCACCCACACACACACACACACACACACACGCGCACACACGCACATGCGTTCACACACACACACGCACACACACACACACACACACACGCGCACACACGCACCTGCACTCACACACACACACGCACACACACACACACACCACACACACACACACACACACCACACACACACACACACACACACACACACCACACACACACACACACACACACACACACACACAGATAGCAGAGCTTTCAGCGGCTGCCCAGCTGATAAGAAACTCAGCAGTGAAATGAAAGTGCTTTTACATCTTCTCCTCTCAGACTCTGAGACAATTAACGAGAGTTTAAATTCCATCATCATTATTGTTCTGCTGCAGCAAAGCTTCCCCTCGCTGTGTGACCGCTATCTCCGCCGTCTGCAGCTGCACATCGGCGCTCCGATCTGTGCGTTTCAGTATGAGTTCTCAGCAACCAACTCCTCGACCCAGATGTAGCGATGTGTTCCACTTGGAGACGTCAGGTATTTGCACAAGTCATCCAGAATGTTGTATTTGATATGCTATCTTTCATTTTCATTTCATTTGTATTTGAATGTTGAGCACGCTGGTCCTGTCACAAATTAATTGGGATTAATTAAAAAAAGACTTTTTGGCTTCGTAAATATTACTTTGATTATATGTTTGAATTCTACCATACATTACTATTTCAATGATTTTACTCAAAATGTCACCTTTTATTTTACTTGTCTTTCTATGTCATTTTGAATCTTAATTTTCACATCTGAATTTGAACAAGAGCACCAAGTAAATACTACCTAGATCACACAGGTGTCAAACCCAAGGCTCGGGGGCCAAATCAGGGCTGTGGTGGATTTAATTTCGGCCCGCAGGATAATTTCTAATTACTATTAGATCTGGCCCGCCGGTATATTGCACGCACACCTTCCCTCCATCCTGAGGGTCTCCTCGCTCAGAGCCTGAGCCCACACATTGATGACCTTGCCCCCGAGATGAGACGCCAAGTGTCTGAGCTAGCATCTCAGAGCAGCAACCTGAGTTCAATGGATGCTTCCTTCTGCACTTTCTCTCACGACAACAGGGCATGTTTGGTTTCTCTCTGAGGGAATAGTTTTGTTGAAGCTGTTGTTGGCCTGTGGAGAAATGTACTCATAAGAAATGACTCTGGAAAAGCTGCAGATATCAATCAATCAATCAATCAATCAATCAATCAATCAATCAATCAATCAATCAATCAATCAATCAATCAATCAATGTTTATTTATAGCCCAATGTCACAAATGTTACATTTGTCTCAGTGGTCTTCACAGTGTGTACAGAATATCAGTATGACAATACGACACCCTCTGTCCTCAGACCCTCTGTCCTCAGAGCCTCTGTCCTCAGACCCTCTGTCCTTAGACCCTCTGTCCTTAGACCCTCTGTCCTCAGACCCTCTGTCCTCAGACCCTCTGTCCTCAGACCCTCTGTCCTTAGACCCTCTGTCCTCAGACCCTCTGTCCTTAGACCCTCACATCGTACAAGGAAACACTTCCAGAGAAAACCCACAGTTTAAAGGGAACATGGGAGAAACCTCAGGGAGAGCAGCAGAGGAGGGATCCCTCTCCCAGGACGGACAGACAATAGATGCCGTGTGTAAATCCAAGAGATAATACATTTACAACGTAGGTAGTCCAGATGTTTGGAAATGCATGTGTGTATAATAGGAAGATGAATCCACGATAGAGCCATGAGAAATGAATGCGGCTGATTATTTAATGTTGTGTTCATTTTAGTTCATTTCAAACCTTTATTTATACAGATAAATCCCATTGAGATCATTGATCTCTTTTTCAAGGGAGACCTGCTCAAGTAGTTCCACATGAAACATAAACACATAAACAGAACAACAAAAGGACATCATCCAGCATCATTTACATAATTATCCACATAAGCAGGTACCAATAGCTTCCGATTGAGTAGCATCCAACCGAGCTTTAAAAACATTTAGTGGCACCAGATTGTTCAGTTTCCATTAATTTGCAGACTATTCCAAGACAGAGGAGCTGCGCATCTAAAAGCCGTCTTCCCTAAGACAGTCCTAGCAGTTTGGCACATTTTAATAAAACCACAGCATGCAATCTCAGGCAGTAGCCACTTACAATTCTCCGAGAGATCAGGGAGCAGATATAAGATGGAAGTTTCCCTAGCATGGCTTTGTATATAAAAATGTACCAGTGGACTGAGCCTCCGTACAGTTAGTGAAAGAAAAACCAGCCCTTGCATACAGGGTACAGTGATGGGTTAATGCTTTACAGTTTGTCACAAATAGTGCTGCGTACCTGGACTCACATTCAGGTTCAAGTCCGGGACTCAAGTCCAGAGGTTCAGGTTCAGGTCCGGACTTATAAGTCCGGACCTGAACCCATGTCTTGTGTCAAGTTGTGTGAGGGTAACTAAAGTGAACTTATTGTGAGCTAATTATCAATTGAAAATTAACAATAATCAACTCAAATTCAAACTCGTCAGGTTTATTGTGCTCCCTTCCAACTTGTGTCCACATTTCTCTACAAAGTACAAATGTAAAAAAAACACTTTTTTGCCACTTAGTCTACACATGACTTATGAGTCTATGACAGCAACTACAGTGAACTACTACAAAGTTCAAACATTTATTTCATTTACCAAACTAAAGTAACCGAACAGTCCCTGAGCTGACTGAGCCTAAATCCTACTTTAAGCGTTGGTGAAAGGTAGAGTGTAGAGTATAGACTATACGCATTACACTGTTACACACCTACTATACAGTATAGGCTACACTGTAGTGGCTGTACAGTCAGAGTGTACTGTACTGTCTGTACATGTATTTTCTACAACTCTACATGTGTACATTATACAGTACATACATAGTGATGTACATACATACTGTTAGAAATTAAAATCAATGTTGATATGGCGTAATTTTGAATTAAATACACTATTTAATTTAAATCAGTTTTATTCTGAAAAAACCGGAAGTTCACACTATTAACTTAATACTTTTATTCTGAAAATGCTTCACTTCCGGTTAGCATTAGCATGTGGCGAAATGCTACGTTTTCAAACCGTGAATCGAAGGTGAAATGACATGTGATGTTGTACACTGAGCACACTGGGATTAGCACTCATCTATTGACGCTGAAATAACGTTTATCAGGGAATGTTTAAATAACCACAGACACCAGGAATATACGTAAGTGCTAGTTTTTTTGCGAGTCCAAGTACCGGTTCCCGACGTTCCGGTTTTAACCGGACTTGAACCGAAACTTTTTACAAGTCCAGTACCGGTTCGGCGTACCGGTACGCAGCACTAGTACAAATCTCAGTGCGCTGTGATACGCAGCATCTAACTTGACCAGGCAATGGGCAGGTGCATTCATATAGACCAGATCCCCAGAGTCCAGCACAGGTCAAAGGTCACAGAGCCTTTTCCTGGCCTCAAGCGAGAAACAGGACTTGTTCTGAAAAAGAACCCTAGCCTAACCCTCAGCTTTTTAAGCAGGTGATTGACATGAAGTTTAAAAGTGAGACAATCATCATTTTATAGGCAATCATTTAAGCTTTGTTAGTTCCAGGTTTAATATGTGCAATAAGTTCATTTCAATAAGTTCTGCAATAAACATTGAACCAGTCCGACCCTCCACTAGTACCCATTTTTTAATGTTGGCCCCCTGTGTATTTGAGTTTGACACCCTGCTCTAAAGTATTGTATTAACTCTACAACCTGTTAAAGCTAGTAAAATGTACACGGGGCAATGCGAGTTACCTGTGGGTGACGTGATGACACGTTTAAGTGTTAACCGATCTCGACCGCCTGAATCCGCTTCAGGGCTTTCATTTTCTTTGCTTCTCTGTTCTGCTTTCAATTCAGCAGGTGAACCCATATGTTCACCAGGTGTGTGAGCGTAACTGTGTGTGTTAAAATAAAACGGAGCATTTCCCGTCAGCTCAGGTTTTAATTTCTGCTTTTTTTAAACGGTAGTCTGTGCTCATGTGTTTCAGTGCTGGGTTCGAGGGCTGAATCTGCTTCACGAAAGGCAGGTTTTCAATACATTAATATCTTGCTTTCTTCTTTCTGTTGTGTTAGATGATACACTTCAGTAAAAACATCTAATTGATATTTATGTTCTCGTGTTTATTTGCATTGCCTTTGATACTCAGATTAGGTTACAGATTACCGAAAGGGTTGTCCAAAATATATCAGAGTATGTCACCAATGAAGGATTAACATGTTACCCGTGAGTGATAAGAAAAACAAATCCCTGACTGTTTGCATCCATTAATTATCTTGATAAAGCACTACATGTTGAAAGATTGAGCACCTTCACCTGAGGCTGATGAATCTCTACCTGCAGCTAAATTGTTGTGTTATGACAGATGACCTGAGCGCATAAACTCTCCCAACAATTTGAATGACAGACAACTTTAAGGAATGCAACCGGAGCCCAAAGACAGCCAGAGAGCATCTTATCTTATCCCCTCCATGACGGGGCAGCATCGAGTTCCAGCTCCATCCTGTTCCAGTTCCTCCCTGTCGCCTGCATATCAGGTAACACAGTGTGAAGGTGAAGTAATGGACGAGGCTTCAGGCCTTCAGCAGTCCTCAGCTGACCTTTTCAAAAAACGTGTCAGAGTGTCTGTCAACAAGATCACTTCTTCAGATCCAAACTGAGGAATTCAGGGCTGTGAAGAGTTTGCAGAGGCCACGGAGACATTAGGTCAACAGTGTGAAGAGCCTTCAAGTCCTCACCGCTAAGCTAAAGGTGGCTAACGTTGGGCTATAAAGGAACTACAGCACGGTCACATGACCTCACGTCACCACCGCTAAGCTAAAGTTGGCTAATGTTGGGCTATAAAGGAACTACAGCACGGTCACATGACTTTCACGTCACCACCGCTAGCTAAAGGAGGCTAACGTTGGGCTATAAAGGAACTACAGCACGGTCACATGACCTCACGTCACCACCGCTAAGCTAAAGTTGGCTAATGTTGGGCTATAAAGGAACTACAGCACGGTTCACACGAATTCACGTCACCACCGCTAAGCTAAAGGTGGCTTAATGTTGGGCTATAAAGGAACTACAGCGCGGTCACATGACTTCACGTCACCACCGCTAAGCTAAAGGCGGCTAATGTTGGGCTATAAAGGAACTACAGCGCGGTCACATGACTTCACGTCACCACGCTAAGCTAAAGGCGGCTAATGTTGGGCTATAAAGAACTACAGCACGGTCACATGACTTCACGTCACCACCGCTAAGCTAAAGGAGGCTAATTGTTGGGCTATAAAGGGAACTCCAGCACGGTCAAATGACTTCACGTCACCACCGCTAAGCTAAATGTGGCTAATGTGGGGCTTAAAGGAAACTACAGCACGGTCACATGACGTCACCACCGCTAAGCTAAAGGTGGCTAATGTTGGGCTATAAAGGAACTACAGCACGAGTCACATGACTTCACGTCACCACCGCTAAGCTAAAGGAGGCTAATGTTGGGCTATAAAGGAACTACAGCACGGTCACATGACTTCACGTCACCACCGCTAAGCTAAATTGTGGCTAATGTTGCCCTACAAAAGAACTACAGAAAGGTACATTTTTGTTGTCTTATTTCAACTCCCTAGAGACGCTGACTGATATATATCACAGCGATGATAGCCTGAATTCCTCCAAATAAAAGCATATCATAATATTCATTGCCTTGTAGGGGTTGTAACGATATCCGTATTTCGTCCCGTACCGTCACGGTTCGGACGTCACGGTTCGGACGTCACGGTTCGGCACATGCAGTCACACGGCGAATACGCCTTTTTTTATGAGTGGGAAAAAAGGCTGTCACTCAGGGCAGCATCCACTACACTATATATAATCCAGGGGGCGGTATTGCGCCTAAAAGCCAGCAGCCCGTAAATAACAAATTAAGAACAAGAAACCAAACGAACACAATACATGAAGAAGAAAAGTTAGCTATGGCGAGTTCACACAACACACAGGAGCAAGAAGACCCACCTGCTTCTTTTAAATCAGCTGTGTGGGAACATTTCGGGTTCCCTGTGGATTACAACAATGATGGGGTGCGAGTTGTGGATCGGACGAGGACGGTGTGTCGGCGTTGTTCGACAGCGGTGCGGTATGCTAGTGGTAACACGTCAAACATGCTCAATCACCTCCGAGTCAGTCTCAGTCCCCAGCGAGAGGGTTTCCTCGACGGCAGGTGACATAGTTACCGCCAACAGATCTGCCCTCACTGCTGACAACGTAGACAAACTCATCTTTTTGAAGAACAACTTGAAAATAGAGTAAAGCTTGAGTACCTTTATTTTAGGCATAATGGCCTCACACACTCACAAGTTAATTACACATGTTAGGCATTGCTCCTTAAGGTACATATTTTATTTTGTTTTATATTTATCATGTATTTATTTTATATTTTGACATCAGGAGATATTATACAGTTCTGAATTGCCTTTTTATTGATTGTGATTCAAACACTTTCTTATTATTTATTTGAATATTTTCAAGACATTCTTTTTAGTTGTACAGCTTATTTAACCTTTTTGTTTGACATCAGCCATTATAGATAATATGGCCATCTGAGTGTGTGTGGAACTGTTTGTGGTTTGTTTTTAACTGTGTAATACATTTAATGATTCCAAATGTTAGAGTTCCTTATTTTCATAACAAAACTTGCACTACTGTTAAAAATAAATAACAGCAAAAAAAAAAAATGCATTGGGACTTTTTTTTGCTTTTCCTTGTTGTACCGAACCCGTACCGAACCGTGACCCCCAAACCGAGGTATGAACCGAACCGTGACTTCTGTGAACCGTTACACCCCTATTGCCTTGTGTTTTCTTAGATCTGCTTTAAGATTTGTATCGCTATTCAAATATACTATGAAGATAACAAAACGGAGACATTTAAGCGCCAGGAACACCTCATCCTAGCGATGCAGAAATGAAGTGAAACTTCTTAAATCTTCAGTGGATGAATTCTCTCAGTGTGACCTCTAACACAGACCTCTTATTTTAAAGAAAAAGCCCCCATTAAGGGTATGATTTACAGAGTGTAACCCCCACCTCTCACTAAACGCCGAGTATTTAATGACGTATTGCAGGATGACAACCAAAAACACGTTCAGAAAACCATTGACCTCCAGACCAGGGGACATGAAGTGATGCTGACTATTTTCTGGTGTAAGGACTCATTCCCAAACTCAGCTTCCCGCTTGCTCACCTCCACCCGACGCTCCGACCACATGCCCCCATCCTCCAGGACCCCCACTGGCTCCCCATCAAACACCGCATTGACTTTAAAATATTACTTTTCACTTTCAAAGCCCTCAACAACCTTGTCCCCCCCCCCCTACCTCTGTGACCTCATCCAACGACACACCCCCACCTGTCGCCTCAGGTCTGCTGAAAGCTAACCTGCTGCAGCCCATCAGGACAAAGCTCCGCACCTGGGCCTTCACAGCCCCCCCCCACACTCTGAAGCCCCCTCCCCAGCCACCGGTCCGCCATCACTCTCACATTCATTCAAACAATCCCTCAAAACTCACCGTTTTCACTCTTGCCTTCAACTCCTATCCACTAACCCCTTGCCCTTATTCCTCTAGCTTAGCACTTTCTACTTTTGTTGTTATTTTGTTTTACTTGCTTGTAAGCGCTTTGAGCACCAGGAAAAGCGCTTTATAAATGTAATGTATTATTATTATTATTCCTGCACCATTAATCAAACCGACCAAATTATGAACTTGATTGTGTTTCTGGTATCAGGTAATCTTCGTGCAGAATATGATAAATATCAGAGCGATTCCTCCAAATTAAAGCATATCATGATTCAATGCTTTGTCTTTTCTTAGATTCTGCCTTAAGATTTCTATCGCTGTTAAAATATATGAAACTAAAACAACACATTTCAGCAGGTACACCCCCCCACCTGGCCCCTAGCAAAAACAAAAAGCTAAGTGAAAAGAGGTAATAAGTCTTAAGTCTCAGTGTCTCCCTCTCGGTGACCTCTAACACAAACCTCTTATATAGAGAAAAAAGCCTAAAGGTTTGATTTACAGGTTTCTAACCCCGCCTCTCGCTAAGCGCCGGGTATTTAGTTAAGTATTTCAGGAGGACAACCAAAAACACACTCAGCAAATGAAATATATGATAGATATCAGAGCGATGATAGCCTGCATTCCTCCACATAATGGCATGGCATTCATTGCTCGTGTTTTCTTAGTGGATGAATTCTCTCTCTCTGCGACCTCTAACACCAGACCTCTGATTTTAAAGAAATAGCTGCCATTAAGGCTTTGATTTACACCGTTGTACCCTGATAAGGATCTTGCAGGCCGCAGCAGGCTGAACACCAAGAGGAAACTCTGAAACACTTACGCCCTCCATTCATGGAGGATAAGAACTGTGCCGGGGCCGACTTTCAGAAGGGAACTCTCGCACACCTCATAATTACATTTAACTGTCAACCTGCGCCTTGATACACCTGCGATAATGTACTCATACATGGGAGGGTTATTTTAAAAATGAAATTTGTGTTCAACATGTAAGAAGTAGAAAGTACAGGTATTTGAGTTCAACATGTGAGAAGTAGAAAGTTTCAGGTATTTGTGTTCAACATGTAAGAAGTAGAAAGTACAGGTATTTGAGTTCAACATGTGAGAAGTAGAAAGTACAGGTATTTGGGTTCAACATGTAAGAAGTAGAAGTACAGGTATTTGAGTTCAACATGTAAGAAGTAGAAAGTACAGGTATTTGTGTTCAACATGTAAGAAGTAGAAAGTACATGTATTTGAGTTTCAACATGTAAGAAGTAGAAAGTACAGGTATTTGAGTTCAACATGTAAGAAGTAGAAAGTATAGGTATTTGTGTTCAACATGTAAGAAGTAGAAAGTACAGGTATTTGAGTTCAACATGTGAGAAGTAGAAAGTACAGATATTGAGTTCACATGTGAGAAGTAGAAAGTACAGGTATTGAGTTAACATGT